>WSTQ01000038.1:0-54932 GCA_019627725.1 Serendipita sp. 401 | reverse complement strand
CATCCCAGCCCCAGCCCACGTCGTCTCGTTTCCTCCCTCCATACCGAACGGACTGACGATAGCAGAGATCTCCGCACCCGTCATCGAATCCCCACTCAAACTCCCCTTTTCACGTCCAATGTCCAAAAGCTGGTCGTCCGTGGCACGATGGGTTTGACGATCGACAAAGATCTGGACAGGGGCAGCCGCATGATGCGTCGTCACGCCATCCACCGTCTTCACCGCTCCAAACCCATTGTTACCGGCAGCATTCGTATGCGCAGCAGAGCGGGATCTCGTCCTCGACAACGACATCGTCCTTCGACTCCAAGGCGTAGGACCCAATCGCCTCGTGCAAACGTAAATGATCGTGTTCGCCGTACCCATCAACCAAAGAAGGCACATGAAACCCAACATGACGTTCAGGGATACCTTTACGCGGGAGTCGACACGAGCGATCGCGATGGGGAGAATGAGGACGAGGTAGACGATCGGGTACCATAGCATCTTGACGGCGAGGGCGCGTAATTGAAGAGTTCGTCCATTGACTTGGTTCGGTCCCATGGACATCTGAGTCTGCGCATGTGCCGCATTGTTGTTATTCCCACCGCCGCCACCAGCACCACCACTGGGCGCCAGAGAGTGCTTGATCCCAATCTTTTTCGATGTACTCGAGCGACCACGTTCGAGTGTGGCCACCGTGCGGGTAGTGGATCCCGTGTCAGGTCGCCTATCCGCTGGGAGCTCGACGGTAATCGGTGAATCCTTGTGAATGGAGCTGACTCCGATTCCTGTATCCGTCGAACGTCGCCCAACACTACCGAGGCGGATGGATCCTATTTGAGCACGAGAATGAACGATGGTGGACTTGATCCCACCACCGTTGCCACTGGAGGAGAGGGATTGAGAATGAGAGTGAGTAGCTCCACTGGGTTGCGAGGGCCGAACGAGACGTCCCCAAGAGAACTGGCCAAAGAAGTTGCGAATGCCTCCACCAAAGCCTTGAGGTGGCGCTCGCAGTCTCCATTTAGCGCCGTCGACGACGAGGATACCAAAGAGGACGAGGGCGACGAGCAGATAGAGAACGGTGATGATGAATGCAGATATCAGCATCTAGAACGAAAAAAGAAGAAGAAGAAAGGTCAGTGGCCACGATCATATGATAAAGCCCAAGGTACGATCTCCGGTGCGGGGGCCAGGATGGTGGGACGACTTCTTGGCTGCGGGGAAATGATTTGACTCACAGGCACGTAATGCAGATAAATGCGCTCGTCCTTATAGTAGCTTGTGACGAAGCACCTGATATGTATAGGTTAGATTCCTTCGAAGAGGCTGCCGGGGGGGGGAAAAAGACCTACCAGCCTCCAGCGATTGAGTAGAATGGACCTCTCTCCTCGGATTGGATGGCCAAGGGACCGACGACAGCTATACCGGGGAAAAACAAGGATGAAACGAAAGAGAAGAAGAAAAAGAAGATGTGTGATCAGTTTTGGGCTGAAACTCGAAGGCGGGGGGTTTGAACCGCCGTAGGGCTGAGACATACCCAGGATCACACCAAGCGTCCAACCTGAAGCAATAATGAAAGCTACGGCGACAGTTGACATCCGTTTACCTGAGAGAGAGATGTTTTGTGAGAAAAAAAAGGTTGTTGACTTCCCATGCCAATAAAGCCGGGCTTACCGAGTACGACTGTCCAGAACGTGTGAATACCAATGACTGCATTCCAAAAAGCAGTCCCATTATCTCCGAAGAGGATCATAACTGCTTGCGCAGTACAGAGAGGTCCTGCTTCGACTCTGCCCTTTGCCGCCCATACGAGTTGGAAGATGCCAGAGATACCCTGGATGAGGTCGGACAAGAGCAGACAGACCACGAAAGCGCTGGTAACCGGAAAAAATAAAATAAATAAAAAAATGAATAAAAAATGATTAGTGAATTGATAAGGGGGAGATTGATTAAGAAAAGTGGCAGCTGTCGCAAATCTCGAGCGCGCAAACGACCGAGGGGGTCGCTGGGGCTTGACCTCGAGAAAACGCCGTCAAGGGCGCAGGCCAGGTCCGAGAATCGGAAATAGGAAAAACGAAAAACAAAGCCAAACGTACCCAAGATGCATACGAAGGAAGATACGTTCGTCCTTGTTCGCATTGATGCGCTTGGAGATGAAAGAGACGGCGAAGAGATGGAGGAGCAAGAGGGCCACCGAAGCCGACGAAATAGTACCGATGATTCCGGTCAGCTGTATGGTTTGTAGGAAGGTAGATGAGCAAAGAGATGTACAAATAGGTAGTAGAGGGAGAATACGAACGACGACTGCTGCGTTTTTGCCCTTGCTGAGGACCAAGACGCTGTCCTTTACTGGATCGTAGCCCATGGTGGGGGTGGGGTGGGGGTTGATGATCAATCTCTCGAGAGCTGCTACAGAGGATGTATGCGAGCTATTTGAGGAGCAAAGCAAACTCCCAAGAGAAAGAGGGTTTGAAGGAGAGGCTGGGGTAGAGAGGACGAGATAGCTCAGAGGCGGCGGCGGGAAGAGGGGGGAATCAAGGGAGATTGGGACCGGCGCAAGAGGCGATTGGGGACTTGGAGGTGTTATATACAAAAGCCTGTTTGACAAGCAGCGCAGAGCTGCAGCTGACACTCAGAGCGCCATTCAGTCATCCAAATAACAGCCTCCAGTGCAGCCCTGCTTGCTTTGTCTTCCTCCAATGCTGCCATGGCCATTGATTGATTGGATTGGATCTCATCGGCTACCTACGCCCTTCATGACCTGTGAACTGGTTCATTCCCGAGCTTAATCAAAATATATATATATACTGTGCAATTGGCAAAAAAAGACAGAAAGAGACAGCATCGTGGACATCCAAGGCACACCCACCCCTGCCTATCGTCCAGCAGACAAGCACTGGCTCAACCCCTCAATCTACCAGCATCACTCCCATCGTCACAAACAGCGCTCTCTTCCCCTTCCATCATCACGTCTCATGGAGGATAACCTCGATCTCCCGATTTCTCTCACCCACCCCGCGCCCTGTGTTCGTTTTGCCTTTGCTTTTTTTGCCTTCCTACACCCAGCCCAGCCCAGGCAGCCTATACCCGGCTCAGCCAGATAAACGGTACCTGCCAATAAAACAGCCCCTCGGTATACCTCCACAGCCAGCGTATTGGTCCATGACCCTGCGTACATCTGGTGCGGTTTTCCTCTCTTTTTCTCTCTCTCTCTCTTCATTAAGCAGTTACCATTATAGGACTGTCTGTTCTCATTGCGTATCCCGTCCACGACTGTTGGGGGTGATGAAAAAAATCGTCAGCGCTAACGAAAGAACCAATCGAAAAGGTACGATAGACGCGATATAGCCAATCCATGCGCTATCACTTCTGGGATCAGGCGCGCCCGCGCTTGCGCAAAAGAGATCGACGCCTTCCCTAGAGTCCCGGCGGTGGAGATAAATTCCAGCCTAGACGTCGTCGTTTACGGGTGTAAATGTGCAAAATGCGATAATCTCTAATCATAGCAGTCGCTTCATTCGACCCATGGGTCGAACACGATTCCCCATTTGGAGAGAGTAAACCACCGCCTCTCTCATTACCTGCAGCGCCACACCTGTATTTGCGTCTCGAACGGCCTTCGCTAGCAATATAGAAAAATCATCGAAAAATACTTTCTGCTAAGCGCAGGCACTGTGGGAATAATTCTTCCACGGCGATACGCCAAATGGGTATCACGGTACTACTGTAGCCTTCCCAGTGGGAAAAAAACGTGAACGCTGAAGGATGAGGTGGAAGGATAGTCCGATTCGGACGCAGAAAGAGGAAAAGGAGGAGGTATGCTTGCACGTTCACTCGTTCACTCGTACGTACCTCATCATACAGCGCGATCCTCATCAGGCCTGCATCTTCCCCTCCATTGATTTCCGCTCTTCGATCCGGATGCACAAACGCCCACAATTCATGCAATGCGAGCCAGATAACGCAAGCGGTCATTCCACTGCCACAACTCGCCACGATGGGGATCTCACCCCGCAAGATTCCATTCAACACGACCTCTTTTCCGTTTCGACCGGACGACTCCGGGTCTGTCCCCTTTGCTCCTCCCCCTGATCCTGATCCTTTCCTCTCTTTCGGGTCCAAAAGATCGATCAAGACCTGTCTCAGCCGTTCAGGTGGCATAAGCGTGGTGTACGTCGCCGTCGTATTGCCTGCCAATATTATCAGTCAGGACCGTTTCCGTTTCCCGTTCGTGTGTGGGAGAGCAAAGGAAATGACGATGAGCTTCCGTGGGAAAAGAATAAAGATAAATACGGAGTAAACAACCCACTCTAGATGAAATAAAAAGGTTAGCTCCGTTCTAGTCACAGCCAAAGGAGATAAGCCACAGCCCATGGCCCATGGCCCATGCGCACACACACACCCACCTTTGGCACGTCGTGAGAATATTCGTGAGTCGTTAAAAGGTTCGTAAACGGAATCGAGACGCTGTTGGGCATATGACCTGATGGTAAACCCGCTCTCGGCTCAGGAGCACTTCCCATAAACCTGTCTCGACAGTCAGGATGGCGGTGATTTGGTAAATAAGTGGGAAAAAAAAAAAAAGAAGAGGAGATTTGGTGAGAACGGTTCCATGTCATGTGGAGAATCGAGGGGGACGAAAGCATCAAGTATCAAAGTGGGGGGTTCATGATCATGGGTTTATCGCCTCAAAATCCAAAGTATCCCACTCACCTCGCTTTGGGACGAGCATCAAGAACGAGTTCCGCATCTTCAGACTCTCGTTTCGTATTTTCCAACATCTGTTCGTATGCTACACAAGGAAGAAACGAACGAATCCCCCAGAAGGAACGTCAAACGAGTGTACCTGCTTTGCGTATGGACACGACGTACATCGAATGATACTTGGATCCATCGACGGCAATGGATATGCTCCCGACCCACCAGTGGCGACAGGTTCACCCGAGGGTAATTGCGACTCGTCAACGGAAAGTCCCGCGGCTCGCCACGCTGGTAGACCGCCATTGAGGACGAATGCCTTTGGATGTCCAAACGCCTGTGATCAAGGAACAACGATTATCCACCAAATCCTTTCACGACCCTCTGGGAGTCGTCACATGGTTACTTGCCTAGTGAAATTTAGGGTCAGCTAAGCATACATCTCGGAGCCTTCTAGCCCCGGGAGATGTCAAGGTCTCGAGGACGAGGAGAGATCGGGGGGATGGCACTTGGCTAAACTAACTAACCTTGAAGGCGAACAAGGCCCTTGGCGAGCTGAACACGCCGTGAACGTCGTATCTAACCACGTAGCACGATGCACAAGATTAAAGGGTTGTCAGTCGTCTTTGATCCCGGTCGTGGCTATCGGTCGAGGGACTGACAGTACGACGGAATCTTCCTTGGTAATGCCGAGCTGATCTATAGTGGATGAAATATTACCAGTCAGTCGGTCTGATTTTCCGCATAAGGAAGCAGTCAGAGGGACACAAGGTAGGCACCGACGACCGACGACGGTTCGAGGCCCAAAAAGAGCGTCCTCGACGGACGAAAAACGTCGTTTCTCGTAAAAAGCTTCCGGACAGGCCCAAGAATAGGAATATCACATACCACAAGCCTCCTTGAATTGTTCTGATGACGGCATCATATGCTTAAGCCCGAGCTCATTTGGACTCGCTACTTCATCCAGATCAAAGTATTTCGCTCCCCGAATTCTCGCCTTTTCAAACTCCTGACGCGCATTTCGAGGTGAATTCGGCATGAACCATGTTGTATCTAAAAACTTTGTGGACGAAGAGGGCAATGTATACGCTTGAGTTGGCGTGAGTAGGAAGGATGTCGATGGCGTTGGAGTAGTGTTCATAGCTCTTGTTCGACAGAGATAGGACGTTGAAACAAATATCCTGTTTCTGGCGATGCTCACGCGTTGCATTTGCCCCTTTTTAGTTATTTTGTCCAATACGGCTGTGGCAGTCACGTACGTAGTCACGGTGCAAGTTGGCTTCCAGCCACTCAACACTGACCAAGACTAAGGGTTTTGGCAACGACGATCACATCAATTTCGAATATTATTGATTGAAAGAGAATCTGAAACCAATGCCGTCCCAATATCAGCATTTGGGCTCATCGCGGTTCCGAATGATGGCGACGCAGAAGGTCCCTTTCTGACGCTACAACAAAAAATGGGGTCTGTTTGTAACATTCGATTGGATTCCGGAATAGGTTGGTACACTCGATGACCTATTGACGCTATCGGGAAGAATTGCCCAAGACGGATACGTTCTTTACAAACGCTGTGGCCACATTATTTACGGCTAATTGCGAACTGAGCGGTAGGTCGTGGACACCCAAGGCATCCCCATCTATCGCCCAGCAGCACTGGCCCTACCCTTCCCAACCTACCAGCATCACTCCGCGCACTCTCCCTTTCATTTTATCTCTCCCATCATGCCCCATGGAGACTGTACTGTAGGATAACCTTGATCTCCAGACTTATCTCCAACCTCCGTGCTTTGTTTTGTTTTTACTGTTCTTCCTATTACCCAGCCCAGCCAGATAACGATGTCTGCCAATAAAACAGCCCCTCGGTATACCTCCACAGCCAGAGTACTGGCCCATGGCCCTGCATACATCGGGCGCATTTTTCCTCTCCCTTCATTGAGCAGATACCACGATAGGACTTTCTGCTCTCCTCGCGTATCCCGTCCATGACTGTTGGGGTTGATGAAAGGGACAAAAATTGTTAGCGTTAAACGAAGAACCAAACGAATAGTACGATGCATGCGCTATCATTTCTGGGATCAGGCGCACGTGAGGCTGTTCTGAGCCCTCAAGCAAGATCGACGCCTTCCCTAGTCCGGCGGTGGAGATAATATTCCAGCCTATACATCGCAAACGTGCAAAGGAGAAGAATCTCATATGATAGTGGTCTCTTCATTCGACCATGTAACGAACACGATCGGTAGCCTCCCAGTGGGAAAACGTGAACGCTCAAGGATGAGGTGGAAGGACAGTCCGATTCGGACACATAAAAAGGAAAAATGGGGAAATAGGAGGTATGCTTGCACATTCACTCGTACGTACCTCATCATACAGCGCGATCCTCATCAGGCCATCACCTTTATTGACTTCTGCTCCTCGGTCCAGATGCATAAACGCCCGCAATTCATGCAGTGCGAGCCAGATAACGCAAGCAGTCATTCCAATGGCACAAGTGGCCACAATGGGGATTTCACCCCGCAAGATTGCATTCAGGTACTCTGTCCCCTTTGCTTTCCCCGTTCCTTTCCTCTCCTTCGCGTCCAAAAGGTCGATCAGGACTTGTCTCAGCTGTTCAGGTGGCATAAGCGTGGTGTAGGTCGCCGTATGACCTGCCAATTCAGTCAGGACGTTCGTTAAAGAACCAAGTAATGGGCTCGTGGGAGTAGAGTAAACACTCACTCTAGATGATATAAGGCTTAGCTCGCTTCTAGTCACAGCCGAAAAGAATGCCACATTTCATGCCACTCACCTTTTCCGTGTCGTGAGAATATTCGTGAGTCGTTAAAAGCTCTGTAAACGGAATTGAAACACTGTTTGGTATATGACCTGATGGTAAACCCTCCCAGGGCTCAGGAGCACTTCCCATGAACCTGTCTCGACAGTCATATAAGATCAGTGAGAACGATTCTATGTCATTTTACGAGTCAAGGAGAAGGAAGCATCAAATATCGACGTGGGGGGAGGGGTTCATGAAGATGGCTTTATCAAGTCAAACCCAAAGTATCCCACTCACCTCGCTTTGGGACGAGCATCAATAACGAGTTCCGCATCTCCAGGATCTCGTTTTATATTTTCCAGCATCTGCTCATATGCTGCACAAATCCCCCAGGAGGAATGTCAAATGGGTGTGCCTGCTTTTCGTACGGACACGTACATCGAATGATACTTGGATCCATTGACGGCAATGGATATGCTCCCGACGCACCAGTGGCGACAGCTTCGCCCGTGGGGTACGACTCGTCAACAGAAAGTCCCGCGGCTCGCCAGGCTGGTAGACCGCCATTGAGGACGAATGCCTTTGGATGTCCGAACGCCTATAATCAAGGAACAACGGTTATTCACCAAACCCTTTTGCAATTAGAATCGCGACCCCTCCGGGATCGTCACCTGGTACTTGCCTGGTGGAATTAGAGTCAGCTAAGCATACGTCTCGGAGCCTTTTAGCCCCACAAGATATCAAGACCCCGAGAACTTTGCCACGTGAACGAGGAAAGCATCAAAGGTGGTCACTTGGCTAAACTAACCTTGAAGGTGAACAAGGCCCTTGGCGAGCTCAACACTCCGCGGGTGTCGTATCTAACCACATAGTACGAGATACAAGATTAAAGGGAATCAATTCGGCTGTCAGTCGTCTTTGATTCGAGTCGTGGCTATCGGTCGAGGGACGGACTGACAGTACGACGGAATCCTCCTTGGTAATGCCGAGCTGATCTAAAGTGGACAAAATGATACCAGTTAGTTGGTTTGATGTCTCCATAAGGAAGAGCTTGAGGGGATACTAGCTAGGCACCGAGGACGGCTCGACGCCAGAAAGTATCCTCGACAAAACATCGTTTGTAGTGAAAGTTCCGGACAAGCCAAGAGTACTTACCACAAGCTTCTTTAAACTGTTCTGATGACGGCATCATAGCCTTTAGCCCGAGCTCATTTGGACCCGCTACTTCATCCAAATCAAAGTATTTTGCTCCCCGAATTCTTGCCTTTTCAAACTCCTGACGAGCACTTCGAGGTGAATTTGGCATGAGCCATGTTGTGTCTAAAAACTTTGTGGATGAAGAGGGCAACGTAGACGCCTGAGCTGGCGTGAGTAGGAAGGATGTCGATGCCATTGAAGCAGTCTTCATAGCCCTTGTTGGATAGAGATAAGACTCTGTAAGAAACATCCTGTTTCTGACAATGCTTATGCGTTGCATTTGTCCCTTTTGTTTATTTTGTTTAGTACAGACGATGTGCTCACTGCGCTGGTGTGGCAGTCACGTACGTAGTCACGGTGCAAGTTGGCTTCCAGCCACTCAACACCGACCAAGACTGAAGTTTTTGGCAACGTCGATCACATCAACTTCGAATATCATTGATTGAGAGAGAATCTGAAGCAGAAAGGAAACAATGCCGTCCGATCTCAGCATTTGGCTCATCGCGGTTCCGAATGATGGCGACGCAGAGGGACTCTTTCCGACTCTACAAACAAAACTGGAGTCCTCTCGTGCGCTTCCACGCTCAAATATTGCAGAACTCGCCATCCCGACGCTCAAAGTACGGCAGATTCTTTGATGCTCTTGTACCCGTTATCTGACACCATTTCGTCATTCGTATCCCGTGCTTCTACCCTTATTTTTATCGAAATATCGATGCAAAATTCGATTGAATTGCGGAATAGGCCGGTACACTCGATGATCTTTTGACGCTCTCGGAGGAATTGCCCAAGATGGATACGTTCTTCACAAATGCTGTGGCGAAAGTGGTAGAAACCTTGAGGAACCTCACGAATAATGATCCTGTGAGGTTAGAACAGCATACACTTGTCAACGAGCGACCCTGCGACGATTATCTATTGAGGGGATGGAGATGGAATGCGGGCAAATACGGCGTCAATAGATCTCTAAAGGACATCATCGAGGCACTGAATAAAGTACGTATCGTCGGGTCATTGGACGGTTGTATAAAGTTGGCCTGAAAGAGGACTGACCTACATTCATTCAACAGGAAATGACTTCTATTGATAACGTTATGAAATCAAAACTCAACAGCTATAATCTTGCCAAAGGTCAACTGGTACAACTGCAGCGGAAGCGAACGTAAGTCATACCACTGCAAACACTGCTGATTGATCCATCTACGATGATAGTGGTAACTTGTCTGTACGATCACTGAACGACATCATAAAGAAGGATGACTTTGTGACGGACTCGGAATATCTTGAAACTCTCTTGGTAGCGGTTCCCAAGTCCGAAGTGTCCCAACACTTTTGACGAGCGTTGTCCTCATATTTTCCGCTAGGACGCAATCAAGAGAATGGGAGCAGAAATACGAACGGTTGACGGCGATGGTGGTTCCACGCTCCTCAAAGTACGCGCGAATGGATTCCCTAGCGCTTTCTGGTGACCTCTCTATGCAGAAAACTATCCGCAGATGACGATTTCACCTTGTATTCTGTCACAGTCTTCAAGAGGGTACACGACGAGTTTGCTCAGAAGCTCAGGGAAAACAAGTCAGAATGGTCCTTCGAAGGGGAATGTATTGCTCACGACCTCCCGTAGATATATTTTACGAGACTTTTCATTTGATGAAGAAGCCCTGCAAAAGCAACAGCAAGAGCTCGCCTCGATTGAGATATCAGAGAAGGAACTCTGGGTCAGTACAGCAAAACTTCTCCCAAAGATAGTACTTATTTCTTCAATATAACAGCAAGAGCTCCTAACCTTGTCGCGCACAAACTTCTCTGAAGCATTCCAAGCATTTGTTCATCTCAAGGTCGTTCGCTTATTCGTCGAAAGTATATTGCGCTATGGTCCACCTGCTGAATTCACAGGCGTGGTCATTCTTCCTGACGCCAAATCGACAAAGCGGCTCCTTACAAACTTGCAAAGCCAATTCTCCTATCTCGCACCGAGATCAAAAGGCTCTAAAGATTCTAAGAGTGGTGGTGGGAGTAGCGGTGACACTGCTGAGATCGGTGGAGAGTATGCAGCATTGATGGAAGAGGAATTCTTCGACTTTGTGCTTATGGAGGTACCAAGGGTTGTAAGCTAAAGATAGAGATACTATCGTCCATTATCCTTCGGATGTCCTCAGAACGGCCCCTGAGATAGCTTGCAATTGAGAACATCTTGACCCGACCACACCGTCAGTGATATAGCCTCTGTCCCGCGCGCAATGAGTTCATCTACCTCAAATACCAAACATCCAAATGTTCGTGCAGCAAATGCTATCCGTGAGTCTCGTGCTAGAGTATGATGCCACAGCACAAGCCCTCTCCTCATCTCACGGCCACCTTTGACTAGCTATATCAAAATTAGCAGAGCTTCTTCCATCAAAGATGTCAGTCACCCTCTAGCCTTCCCGCAAACCTGTTCGGACTTCCTTCTCCGCTTAACGCCTTGATCTTGATATCTGTGTTTATGTTGCCCGAGTTATCCATCCTGACTATCTGTTGCCTAGAGGTCGGTATTCATTGTCGATATACGCTGGTACCAATACGACAAAGGGGTTGAGAGATCGCATGAGGACGATTTTCGAAGAGAATATGAAAGAGTTGTGAGTGGCTGTCTTTGTTATTAAATGGGGATTCACTGATGACTTCAATAGCCTCGAAGGAACCTTGGATCCCTTGCAAAAGGAGGAGGAATGGTTTCACCCTCACGCCAGAATACTCGTACTCCAACAGGAGACAGAAGGCGCCGGTGGTCAGATGAAAAACAAGTCTCAATTCGTCCAACGCGACTTTCTCAATGTGGTAGCTTATGGTGTCTTCCGATTTGACACTGAAGAAAACGCAGACGACGATTTAGAGGACGAAGTATTATACTGGTATGAAGTGGGACAACTAAGAGATGATATGGCTCATGAAATTTGCAGCTATGAACTTCAAGTATCCTCCACCGCCAGAAGGCAAGGTCTGGGTCGTGAACTGCTCGAGCTCATGTCCCTGTTTGGCAAACAACACCACATGAAGAAGGTCATGTTGACATGCTTCAAAGGTAGGATGTAATCTAGAATGCTCATTGCCCAGGGACTGAAACTGTCTCAGCAAACGAGGACGCGATTGCTTTCTATAAGAAAATAGGGTGAGACTCACAATTTTGACCATCAACTGTCGATGAATATCATGAATCAGATTCACAAATGACCCAATTTGCCCTAGTCAGTGGGCGGATTCCGAATCTGAGGAGGAAACGGAGGAAGAGGAAGAGGAGGAAGAAATCGACTATTTCATACTGTCAAAACCATTGAATACATGAAGCATAGAGGATATCAAACATAAACTAATACGTCTCTTGTTCATTCTCCACTTCAAATGCCGCACAAAATGCATCTTTGTCCATCAAGAGTAACCCTTTTCCATCAGGCGACCATCGAACATCCTTACAAGCAAATTTTTTCTCTGTCGGAATGGCGACGCACTCCGTCAATTCTCCCCTCTCTCCGTCCTCGTTCAACTCGCGATCGTCATTCCATAGGTAGACAGCCCCCGTTCCCGTGCAGAGTGCAACAGTCGTCCCCGAAATTGTGGGTTCATAACTCATTTTCGCTTGTGAAATAGGTTGTGTGCACTGAATGATTGTCCGTAATTGGGGAATGAATGGCTCTTCTGGAGGTGGGAAATGATAAATAAATGCCAGAGTTGGACATTGTTCCCAGGTGGCCAAGAGGAGCGTTCCGCTCGCAGAAAACTCCATACTGGTGACACCAGATTTAGGATTTGGAGATGCATTGGCTACCAGTATTGTTGGTGCAATCGCAGGTGGTTTCGAGATGCTAATGACTAGAGGTGTCGAGTTCGATGCGACCGTTTTCGTAAATGGAAGAAATCCCCGATTCCGGGTGTTGGAAAGCCAGTTGAGGGGTTCTCTCCATTGTACCTATCAAGGTTCAATGGATTTCTGAGCCTGCTAGGAAACACTTACAGTTCCAATTGGCAGCTTTGCCGTAAGTTGTATTGTGGCCACTAATCGCCATTCAAGATTGCTCAAGATGTATACCTTGCACGATATATTAGCTTTAGAAATATTTGTAGTTGTAGAAGGCAGACCTTTGAGTCCCAACCACCGATGATCAGATACTCTCCGCTGGGATGCCAAATTACTTGCCGCACTCCTAGCAGGGTCTCTTCGTTGGGGGTGAATGTCGCCAAGTGTTGTCCCACCAAATTGACAATAGCCACTTTGAACTATCTTATGTAAGGAAATGATTCCACAAAGGAGTAGGGGACACCAACTTCGGATGCCGCCTCCCACACAGCAACGTGATTACCTGTGGGAGACAGCGCTATCGATGCTAGCGAGGTAGTAGGCAGCGCAAAGTGCTAATAATCATTAGTCACGGAAAACGTTTCTACTAACGGCCTTACCCTGACAAGCTTATACCCACTAGGGCAGTCGTACACCCCCAACATGTCCTTAGATTTGTGTCTCTCAGCGAGCACGAAGTAACGACCATCTTTTCGAAAGGCATAGCCTAAGGAATCGCGTTAAAGGCGTCACCAGTGGTGGGCAGTTGATCTGACCTTTATCCGGGTATTTAGGAAATTGAATATACGTCGCTGTTGCACTACTTAAAGACCAAACAGTCACGCGAAGCTACCTTTATGCGGTCAATGACTCATTGTCCAAAGGGTGGAAGATGTAAACTAACCCCCCATTCGGAGAAACAGATGATGCTCCTACTATCAGGAGCCCACTCTGCCCTCGTCAATCCTTCTACACCTGCTTCGATTCTTGCTGTCCATTTCTCGTCTCTCATCGAAAACACATTCACCACACCACGTTTGGCAACGACGGCCAGAATATATTCCGAATCTGGACTCCATGCTGCATGCGTGATCCAACCGTCTGACGGCGGAGGTTTAGCTGTACCTTTGAACAATGCTGCTGTGGTGGCAGACGGCGAGCAGTCAACCTGCCATGTCTGGGCGACGCCTTCCTGGTCAGAACGTCGGACGACAAGCCTATCTTTCACTGCAGAGAGGATGAAATAGCGTCCTGGACTGAAATGAACAACTCCCAATGTCTGTGAAAAGGGGTCAGTGAAGTCCATGCCCAAATGTGACCTTGCTTTGTTCGTGCTGTTTGGACACGACGTCGTTGGCTCATATCACGAAATGGCCACATTCATCACGGATCTATTCGGTTTTTCAAAGACGCCGAAGGTTACGAAGAAGGATAAGGCCGTACTGGCGTACGTCGGTCTCTAGGCTAGGAAGCACGCGATCTAATAGCTTGTGGAAAGCATAGAATGAAGCAGCAAAGGGATAATCTGAAGCGTTATCGTAAACGTGTAATATAATTCATTATATTTTTGGGATTTGCCCGTCTCACGACCTTCATTAGATACAAGTCATCCTTGACCAAGAGACACAGCTGGCGAAAGAGGCACTCAGGGCTGGAAATCAAGAAAAGGCAAGAAGGGCACTTCGGAAACGAAAATATCAAGAGTCACTGCTGCAACAGACGGACGGCCAACTTGAACAATTGGAGCAGTTGGTGAGTAATACGGGGACCTACACTATAAATCTCACGTAATAACCTCATAACAGGTTTCGAGTGTTGAATTTGCTCTTGTTGAGGCATCAGTACTACACGGGCTCAAGCAAGGCAACGAAGTGCTGGCCCAATTACACAAAGAGATGGATATAGAGAGCGTAGAAAAGTTGATGAGCGAGACAATGGAAGCTATAGAATATCAGAAGGTACAATTTATCTTGTGTTCTCGCCGGAACCGATCATAAACGCTTCTCAAGGAAATCGATGCAATGCTGTCGTCAAATATGAATGCGATCGAAGAAGAGGAAGTTATGAACGAACTCTTGGCCATTCAAACCGAGATTGTGGGTTCGTTTCTCTGCAGGGACTACCTCTCTCTCACAAGGACTTTAGCTGGGACCAGCTTTGCCGATCTTGCCAGAGGTACCCGTCAAAGAGCTTGGGCTAGGTGAGAAAATATATCGGATCCTCTTTGCTTTGCTAATGTTGACTAGTGAAAGGGCCTGTGGAAACGGAGCCGCAGAAGCAGCCAGAAAGCCGAGTAGCATATGCAGCACAGTAGCAGGATGTTTGCGTCATATATATAACCGCTATGTATTTCGATCGAAGAAAGGTGTTGGTCTCGCACGAACTTTACTTCTTTGACTCCTACGTAACCAGTAGTATGCTGCCCTCAATTATCTCACCATCTGTACTCGCCTCTGATTTTGGAAAGCTGGCGTCAGAATGCCAGAGAATGATTGATGGAGGAGCACAATGGCTTCATATGGGTTTGTTCTGCTACAAACAACCGCTCGTCAAATTAAACTTTTCGTAGATGTGATGGATGGGTATGTGAACAGTGTATTATGCAAACTTAACGAAATTTAAAGGCATAACGAGACATTTTGTCCCTAATATTACTATGGGTAAGCCCTTGTCGATGAGCGTCACCCCACTGAGACGATGGGTAGGACCTCCTATCCTATCATGCGTGCATAAGGGCGTTCCCGGCATATTCATGGACTGTCATATGATGGTAGCAGAGCCAGAAAAAGTATATCGTGTCTGATAGAAAAAACAATCAGGCGGTAACTGATCCGTTTACAGTGGGTCGACGATGTAGCCAAAGCAGGGGGAGGCCTCTATTGTTTCCATTACGAAGCTACGAGTGAGTCGTTCGGAAACTCAATTCGTATTACTGACGTATCGATCGGATAGAGAATCCTCTCGCTCTGGTGCAGCAAATACGCGACAAGGGAATGAAGGCCGGTATTGCTCTCTCACCAGATACGCCATCTTCAGTCATTACGGATGAGGTTGGAAATGCGGTTGATATGATCCTGGTAATGACTGTTCATCCGGGTTAGGTTGTCTTTCGGTCACAGAGCAATATTCTGATACATTTATGTAGGAAAAGGAGGACAAAAGTTTATTGAAGAATGCGTAGTTAAGGTGTCTGAACTAAGAGCGAGGTTCCCCAACGTCAATATCGAGGTAGACGGAGGTGTAGGGCCTAAGACGGTAGAAGTCTGTGCTGAAGCCGGTCTGTCATATCGTCACGCTTTTGCTCATCGGCTGATTAGCACTTGTGTACAGGGAGTAATGTCATTGTCGCGGGTACTGCGATCTTCGCAGCAGAAGATCCGGAAGGAGTTATCCAACAGCTGAAAGCGAGTGTTGATAAAGCACAGGCGAAGTTCGCTTCGAACGCGAGTTCATAACATGAATGTATGTAGAAACCAACCGGAAGCTTTCTAGTCTGCTTCGCCCGAAGGCATCCATATCCATTTACGCGAACGAGTCCGCCTGCTTTTGCCGACGGCGTAATGAGGCGGAGCTCTTTGGCCCAAACGTATAAATTTCGACCTTGGCCACTACGCTTCTTGGTCCTTTATCTCTCAGATCCACCGACCACCAAACGACTATTAGACAGCAATGACTTCAACCCAAATCCCCGCTAGTGCTTCCAGGCTCCAATGGCTTGCATCGCTCACCACGGCAAACGACGAGTTTCAAGAGAAGAAATTCCTTCGAAAGGTCTGGCTCTACTCTTTAATCCTCCTCTTTCGTTCTCTTTCACGTCTCATCAATGCAATCGCTCATCCTTTCTTCTAACCATTGCAGACGGCGATTATCGCCACAATCGGTGAGAGCCACCCAACGTTTCGAAACCCCAAAGGCTTGCTGATGGACAAACGTTTCAGGCCCAAAGACCAACAGCCCAGATATGCTTCAGAAGCTCAGGGAAGCAGGGATGAATATCGGTACAGTCCATTCGCCCTAGTCCCAAATAGGGGAACATCCCGTTGACGATCGGGATCGACAGTTCGCATGAACTTTTCTCATGGATCGTATGAATACCATCAGAGCGTGATCGATAACACTCGTAAAGCCGTTGCATGTAAGCTTGGATCTCAAATCAGGGTCGAGCCACCGACTCATCATCCCCCATAGCGAACCCCAATGGACGGCCGCTTGCTATCGCTTTGGATACGGTATGTAGAGTCTATCGTTTCAATTGCATTCGGTACTTATATCCAATTAGAAAGGGCCAGAAATCAGAACTGGACTGATGAGGAATGAAACCGATGTACCACTTCCCCATCCCACTTATGGACATGAACTGACTTCTGTAAAGATCCCAATCAAGGCTGGACACGAATTCATCATCTCTACGGAAGATAAGCACAAAGATTGCTGTGATGAAAAGGTCATGTATGTAGACTATGTACGTGTACAATCTCCAACTCCACTTGGGGCCTCTCCAGCTGATTTCCCTACAGGCAAACCTACCAAAGGTCACCGAACCAGGAAAGCTCATCTACGTCGACGATGGTATCCTCTCTTTACTCGTTCTCTCCATTGATGGTCCCAATGTTCACGTTCGTGCCATCAACAATGGTACTCTCTCTTCCCGCAAGGGTGTCAACCTCCCCAAGACGCCTGTCGATTTGCCGGCACTTTCTGAAAAGGACAAGAAAGATCTCCAATTTGGTGCCAAGAACGGCGTGGATATGATCTTTGCGTCCTTTATCCGTCGTGCCCAAGACGTGCTCGACATTCGCGAGTGTCTCGGTCCCGATGGGGCGAACATTAAGATCATCGTGAAGATTGAGAATGAGCAGGGCCTGGAAAACTTTGACGAGATCTTGAGGGCAACGGACGGAGTAATGGTTGCCCGTGGCGATCTTGGTATCGAGATTCCGGCCAGCCAGGTGTTTTTGGCTCAAAAGATGATCATTGCAAAGTGCAATATGGCCGGAAAGCCGGCCATTTGCGCGACGCAAATGTTGGAGGTGAGCGAGATGCATTTCTTGTTTGATCATTCACTGAAACCGTTTTGCACAGTCGATGACTGTAGGTACATTTAGTCTCATGCTCCTTCAACTCTTTGATCTCCGCAATAGTACAACCCACGACCCACCCGTGCTGAAGTGAGCGATGTTGCAAATGCTGTTATGGACGGCGCGGATTGTGTGATGCTTTCAGGTGAAACGGCGAAGGGATCTTATCCCATCGAATCTGGTAAGAATCTGTTCCTTGTCGTTTGCTTGTATGCTCACTTCCTTTCTTCTCTGCCACTATGGTCATTGTCGCCACTCAGTGCGGATGATGGCTGAGACGTGCTTCCTGGCCGAGTCTGCGATTTGCTACCCACCCTTGTACGACGAATTGCGAGCATGCACACCGAGACCGACGAACACGGTCGAGACGGTGGCAATGGCTGCCGTTGGTGCGGCTGCGGAACAAGACGCAGGAGGAATCTTGGTGCTGTCGACGAGTGGAAACACCGCGCGTTTGATCTCCAAATATCGCCCAAATGTGCCCATCATCACGGGTGAGTACACTCTATCATGTCCTTGAGATAGAACGCTGAATGTCTGTCTCCTAATTACCTTCCAACTTTGCTCCTCGCTACACTTATCCCTCGCTTTATCTTCCGGAATGTAGTTACGAGGAGCCAACAAACTGCACGTCAGATTCACCTCCATCGAGGATGCTATCCGTTTTGGTATCCTGAACCGCGCGGTGTTCCCCCATCGCAATGGCAAACCGATGTGGATAACAGAATCCGGTGAGTTATCTCTTTCTTCTTATGTCTCCTCCATTTCTATCGCGAAACTGCGTGCTGACATAGGATCTTGTTTCCAGATTTGGACTCAAGAGCGCATTGGAGCTCAACATTATCAAGCCTGGTTCGACCGTGATTGCTGTTCAGGGTTGGAAGCAGGGTAGTTTCCACACGAACACGATGAGGATTCTGACAGTGCCAACGGAGATGGAGGATTTGACGATTTTGCCATTGGTCAGTCAGTGAGAAGAGTCAAAGGCAATCATAGAAGGAAAGAAAAAAAAAGACGCAAACATAGATTCGGTTCTCCAATAGTTTTGTGTGTGTGTGTGTGTGTTTCCCGTCGTACTCATGTCTCCGCCATTTTGCCAAAAAAATTGTTGGGCAATTTTTTGAACGAAAGAAGAAAAGTTTTCGCATGATAACTTGGACTTCCCTAACGCATTGACCGACCCCATTCACTTGCAAGTCCAGCTGGTTGGCTATATCACACATACCTCTGTGGGCCAAAACGAGAAGGAGTCAGTCTGTTAAACAGTTTTTCGACGCCGATGCTAGACCTTGAAACTCTTAATGTCCATATAAAACCCTCTTAGGGAGGCGAAAACGAGAAGAACTGAGGCTGGTATTCATTCCATGAAAATGCTCCCCTTGCCAGAGCTTCAGACTTTTTCAAGTGCCAGCCGCTTTCTGCATTCGGCAGTCGGGCTCACTCGCCATGCACTGAGAACGTGTTATATGTTGCACAAACACTGCTGTACGATGAAGTATAGCTTTGAATATTCGTTACAGACCAGAACGAGCTGAGTCGCCACTTGTCAGCGAGGCAGAAGACGTCGAATATCTTACAAGCGACCAACACTGAACCTGGGACGATATTCAGCAATATTTTCTGGATCTCTTTGTGGGACAAAGCTCACAAATAACGATACCCCGGACAAACACCGAGTTGCCTCGCTTGGATTCCACGTCTACTTTTGCCACATCTCCAAATCCATAGAATAACCCCTAGATAGCTGAAATCATACACAAATCTCCAATAAAAACGTGTGGTACCAAGAACGATACCACCAATGCGGCCTGTGTGCTTCAAGTACAAATATCTTGTCGCCGCGGACCAAGAAAAGACAGCCAACCTCGGTCCAACGACCTTCGCCTCGACAACATAACGAACCCCCATCCCGTTCCACTATGCAAGAAATCCAACATCTCTTGAGACTCCTAAACGCACCAGACGTCCGTAGACCAACCCGGGCTGTCTTCAGGTCGTTGCTCGCCAACTGCGAGGACGCTAAAAGACTGTGTTCCTTCGTTCTTGAGTCGATCAGAGCTCGTGTGAACGAAAGGTTGCAGTCAGAAATTGTCCATAGACGGAGGCATCATCTCCCAGCAATCCATATGACCGAGGGACAGCATGCCATGCTTGAGAGTGAGGCCCTCAACGATGAAGCGCGTCGCTGGATGGCTGATTTCCTGTTATATCGTGCGACTTGAGACTAATATGTAGTGGATGGTTGCTGATATTCCGCTCGTTCCCATCTAGCCATCGGAAAACGAACTAGAATAACAAGAAGTTCGACCAGGTTATTGCACAAAAGGACGCGTCATACGCAGAAATCTGGATCGGAAGACTCAGCAACCACGGCTAGGATACAAGGAGAAGGGATTCCGGAAACTAAAGGTGTCCTCAAGCGTTCCGGACCTCACGCCCCCTCGACGGATGTTGGCGGATTGGCTTATGAAGTCAAGTTGTTCCCTAAGTCGGATGACCCAGTTAGACTCGTACGTGGAATAATTTTCTCTAGCGCATATGAAGCAGATTCGACTTACCTTGTTCCCTTATAATCGCGTCCTACTGGGTTCCTCAATAATAGAGTCGATTTCGCGTCCTCGTCAATGTTTTTCACAAAGGCTATCAGAATGCTTTACGGAACACAAATCTTGCATCGAGATCGAATACTGTGCTCATTGACCGCCGTTTGTTATCAATGTTCGATAACGGAGCGTTTCACCTTTGTTGCGACGACGAGCTGGTATTTGGTCGAATTTCGTATAATAATCCATCTCTGATACGCCATAGATCCGTGCTGTTCCTCTATGGGACGAGGCAGCAGCAGTCATCGCACCAGGTTCTCCAATAAGCGGCAAGTCGTTCTTGAGACCTTGTAATAAATCAGCGTTCAGAGGACCAGCTGGACCAGACAAAGAATTGGTTCTGTTGCACGCACTGATCCTACAAACTTGGTACAACACCGGTGTGTCCCACGGGGTTGCTATTGGCCTGTCCAGATGACTAAATATCCTCAGGTCTTGCCAGAAGGCTCGCCGCAGATATGGATATTGTCGAGAAGATGCCTTCTATCCAGCAGCAAGTCTCGGTACTGGGGGATAGCATGTTCAGCCAGATACTCCAGCACCGACTTGCGCTCCTATGACCCTTTACTCTGAATACATATTCCTTGTTGTAGCATATAGGTAAGTACGTCGCGATTGGGGCGTTGTGCCCATGGCATGCACACGAGACTGAAATGTTGCAGGTCCCGGTTTTCTCCTGCAGCGAATACACCCCGCAGCATTCACCAATATTTAGTACAATCATAGTTAGCTGTAACATAGAAGCTAAGAAGCCCTTTCCCTCCTCTCAAAATCTTACCTTCATCAACTTCAGCCAAGTTTGTTTCACTTGTCGGTGCCACCTAGGACTGCCTTTGGATCTATATCAGAGGGTGATATCGTTCATTGACTTCTGATTGTCTTCTCATGTCCTAAGGCGGGCTTTCGTTAAACAATCGAGACTGTTGACCACAAGTTGGGCCGACGCAGCGACGAAACCAACCAAGTGCTCTCAGGAGGTCGTTACAGTTGATAAGGGAAGGTGAAAAGAACTTGTTCTGACTCGTATTAGAGACGCGAGTGAAACTTGCGATAGGGTTTGAGACAAAGACCGATGTGAAGGGTGCATTGTTTGGGCTGGTCACCAATCTTGGGCTCTACCTTATGCAAAGGAGCCAAATTAATCGCACTAATTTCAGTCCCTTATTAGAGCCCTTGTCATGTCTGCCGCATTTACGGTGAGGGCCATCGTCTTCAAGTTCTCCGAAATGTGCTCCGTGTTCACTCGCTCCTACACAAAGGTCGCTTATTTCTCTCAAGATCTAACCCAAGTAGATTCTCTACTGGGCAGAGGAGTTGAAGGAATCATCGGATTCATACTATTCTGGATACAACCAACCTTCTTTAGAGTTGTAAATCTTCCAACGAATGTGCTTATGATCAGTACTTTGTTAACATTAAAATATAATTTTACAATGAAGTACCAACTGGAAGAATGAGCATTGCCCGTCGGTTGTGGTAAAGCGTGGTCACGTGCAGCTTGTCCCTTCTCTCTACTCTCGCTTTCAACATGTCTACTACGACACGCAAAATACCGTCGAAAACAAAAACGCCAAAAGCTCCTGCTAGAGGAAGGAAAGAAGAACGCGAACCTTTAACCCCATCGTTGAGCCACGCGTTGAACGGGCTGACTCTCAACAACAACACCGGCTCCACCAGCAGCAACAAACGGGCCCGTCGTGATCCTGAATCGATATCTCCAGATAAATCTATTGCTTTTGGTGATCCGGACAAGTCGATCAACCCATTTCTCGAAACTTCTGTACCGTTAGGTCAGTCGTTGAAGACGACTGCGATTTTTGGTACGGGAGGTTCCACCTCGAAAACTCCAGGATCACGACCGAATTCACGTCCCGGAAGTCGCGCTGGTAGTCGACCTGGATCACGCGCAGGATCACGTTCTACCACCCCTAACAAACGGAGCAAAAGCGCGCATGGTGCCAGGAATACAGTCAACCTGTACGGAATGGAAACAAAACTGGATATTATCGATATATCTGAATGGTCTTCGAACAATGCTCAGAAGAAGGAAAAGGAAACTACCTCGAAAGAACCAACCCCGAGGAAACGTTCAAAATCTCAATCGAATGTGGTGAGTAGCATGTTGAGTGTTCGCTTTTGACGCTCTTCTCACGCGATTCTTCATTGCAGCGTCCTCGATCAGGCACAGAGGAGTATGGCGATCGCTACTTTGCAGATAGGAACCCAAATGCCACTGTTTTGAGCTTCTCCCCTCCGAGAGCAGGTTCGATAGAGAATTCCCCCGCTCATATTGCAAGGCTGGCCGCTGCAGCAAACTTGGAACCTGATGGTCGAATTTTGACATTCCACCAAGCACCTCCGACTTCGAGTGCAGACCCGATGCTCGCTGCCCAAAGGCTACACGTCCAACCTCTATATGCTCGCGAGAAAACCGGGTCCTCATCGACACCCGGAACTTCTGGATCGTCATCTGCGGCGACCAAAGTCCGCAAGCTACCGACTCAACCCGAACGCGTACTTGACGCACCGGGTATACTTGATGACTACTACCTCAACCTTCTTACGTGGTCGAGTAGAAACGAGCTCGCTGTTGGATTGGAGGAGAGTACCTACGTTTGGCGTGCTTCAACAGGAGCCGCATTTCAACTTACAGAGAGTACTGAAGGTCGATGGGTGACCTCTCTCGATTGGTCCGCTGATGGTGCATTCCTTGCTATCGGCATGTCGAATGGAGATGTCGAGCTCTGGGATGTCGAAGCTGAGAGGCGACTGCGCACTATGACGGGACATCAGGCGCAAGTTGCTTCTTTAGCCTGGAATAATCACATACTCAGTAGTGGATGTCAGGATGGCAGTATCTGGCATCACGACGTGAGAGTTGCGAGGCATCATCAGGGCACATTGCTGGGTCATCTTGGGGAAATCTGCGGACTCAAGTGGAGGAGCGATGGAGGACTTCTGGCGAGTGGTGGAAATGACAATGTCGTGAATGTTTGGGATAGCAGGACGGGAGATAGTGACCCCAATGGAGAATTTTATGAACAAAGAACAGCCAAGTGGACGAAGAGAAACCACACAGCTGCAGTGAAGGTGAGCTGGTTTCTGATAGCACGTCGCGAATCCACTTAACCTCATCCATATAGGCTATTGCATGGTGTCCATGGCAAGATTCTCTCTTGGCTACTGGTGGAGGTACAGGGGATGCGACTGTTCACTTCTGGAACACTAACACTGGGGCTCGTGTCGCGTCGCTCACGACACCAGGACAAGTGACCTCTGTACATTTTACGCCGCTTGCGAAGGAATTCGTAACCACACATGGTTATCCGACCAACTCCGTGATGGTCCACTCTTATCCGTCCATGACGAAGATTGGTGAAATCAAGGACGCTCATGACTCGCGCGTGATTTACTCTGCTATCAGCCCTTCGGGGGATAGTATAGTCACCGGTGCAGGTGACGAGAATATCAAGTTTTGGAAATTGTGGGAGGTACCTCCGAAGAAGCAGAAGGGTTCCGGGAAGAGTTCAAGCTCGAGTGTTCTAACTTTGCGATGACGATGATAGCACTCTCCTTGCTTATTGGACAATAGGCGCAGCAGTCTTATATTTGATGGTCGACTTAAGGCCTCTTATGACAATTTCATAGGTACAATAAATACATACATTGTTGGATCCCTTCGACGAGACTAGCACCTTCCGACTCGGAGGTTTCAAGTCTCAATTGTTAGACAACAAGAAACTCCCGATGGAGGTTTCGGATTCTGACCGGGTAGGACGTCTTACATAAGTTTGATATCACGTATAAGTTTGCGGAGTTAGCAGTGAGCCTGTCAGAAGTATAACCACCATGCACGTCCTTGCGCTGGGAGCCTCACGAGCGACTGGGTATCATATAGCGTTGAGTATGTCTTGACGTTATTTTGCCTCTTTCGTGATCAAATCTGACATGCCGAACAGATTTCCTTGAGAGGGGTGATATGGTTTCGATCCCATTGCGTTCACCCGGCACCTTGGAGAAAGACGATGCACTCAAGGACTATCTGGAAAATGGAAAGCTTGTGCTTTATGCGTGTGATGCGACGAAGGTGGGCGATGTGACCAAGGTCTGGAATGCTGCAAACGAGAGAGCCATAGTCGATTTGGTCTTCTTTGGTATAGGTGAGTCTGGGACAAGAAAGGCGATTCAAGACTTGCTGAAGTGATGATAATGAGGTCCCGCCCTCAAATTTCAATTGTCAAAGATCGCCCAAGGAGGGCTTGCAGTCCCTCCTAATGTCAGCACAGTTTCCTTCCTCAACGTGATCCAGGCTATTGCATCAGGTCATCAATCCGTCGAACCAAAGTTGGTCATCTTTTCTGCTGCAGCTGTGACGCCCTCCGCGTTGTCGGCGGAGCCATTGCCCGTCCGTCTCATTGCCCCATGGGCATTCCGCGGTCCAAATCTGGATAAGCGTGGGATGGAGGCCGTTGTATTTCATGGATGGAGTAAACCGTATGAAGAAGGGATGACTCCTACAGAGAGCGACGGCATTTTGCCTCCAAATTGGAAACAAATGCTCCCTAAAGATGGATGGGCCAAACATGCTGTGATTATACGACCCCCTGGGTTGACAGATGGGAAAGAGACCGGGAAATATAAGGCGAAGACGAAGACCTTTAGAACATTTAGAATGTCGAGGAGAGATTTGGCTCGGTTCGTGACCAAAGATCTGGTGGACAATTGGTCAAAGTTTGAAGGCCACATTGTAGCTATTGGTTAAAGTCGTCCTCAGATGACAGACCCGATTGGTGATATATGTGAATGATTTCTTCCTACAAAGCCCATCCGTCAATCTATCTTGATGCTTTCCAAGGAGCCCGGCTGTTGTGGTGATTTTGTTATTCGGCCGAATAATAGGGCAGTGGTGATTCGTCTGTCTTCCCACCTTGAAACCATGCTACTTCTACAACCAAAATGTCGTCCAACCCGAGCTTGGAGAAAAGCTCCTATATTGCTTCGACATCGTGCATTGGCTACTCCGACGTCGACGCCATTGGCCACAAGTAATGGAAGCATACAAAAGGATTGTAGCACAATCACACCGCCATATAAAGATTTGCTGGCAAATCTTGATACTGCCAGGAAAATTCTGAAGAGACCGTTGACACTTGCGGAAAAGATTCTTTATGCTCATTTGGACAACCCTCATAAGAGTTTGGCTGGGGGAGGGAATATAAGAGGGGAGGCATATCTACAGCTAAGACCGCAAAGAGTGGCTATGCAAGGTTAGTGTGTTTATATCATACCCGAAGTACATATCTAATGCCCGTATAGATGCATCCGCACAGTGCGTCACGAATTTTCACTCATTCTGATGTTCTTATGCAAACTAACTTGAATTCCCCATTAGAATGGCTCTGTAAGGTCTTCATGTTCACCCGTCCTCCTTTCTAATACTCTTCAGATTACAGTTCATGACCTGTGGATTGCCCTCCAGTGCTGTACCGGCTAGCATACATTGCGATCATTTGATCCAGGCGGTCACTGGCGCTGAAGAGGATCTCAAGGTTCTGTTCCTTCCAAACATGAATCTCAATATACTTAGACATTTGTAGCGATCTCTCGTTACCAATGCGGAAGTATTTGACTTTTTGGAATCAGCGGCGAAGAAATACGGTTAGAGTTTGTTCTGTCCTCAGCCGCCTTTGACCAACCCGTTCTTTAGGGATTGAATTCTGGGGCCCTGGAAGTGGTATTATTCACCAAATCGTACTCGAAAACTATGCGGCCCCAGGAATGTTGATGTTAGGCACAGACAGCCATACACCAAACGCAGGTGGACTCGGGCTCCTTGCGATAGGGGTTGGAGGCGCGGACGCTGTCGATGCAATGACGGGTACACCATGGGAACTTAAAGCACCCAAGACTACAGGCATACATCTCAAAGGAAATTTCCCTGAACATGGATGGACGAGTACGAAAGACCTAATCTTACATCTAGCGGGCAAACTTACAGTCAAGGTGCAGTAATTTTCCATTTCTAAACCGAGGCAAGTCTGAATGTGATATATAGGGCGGCACCGGCAGGATACTAGAGTACTTTGGTGAAGGTGTATTTAATCAGTCTTGCACTGGTCTTGCCACGATTGCAAATATGGGAGCGGAGGTCGGTGCCACTACCTCTACGTTCCCATATACACCCTCCATGCGCGCGTACCTTCATGCTACAGGAAGGTCACCTGTTGCAGATGCTGCAGATGAAGCGGCCATTGCAGGATACTTACGAGCGGATGACGGTGCAGAATACGACGAGGTCATCGAAATTGTGAGTCTTTATCTATCTCGTGAAATGTCTTCTTGATCCCTACTATCATAATAGAACCTAGCAGAACTCGAGCCGACCCTCAACGGACCATTCACCCCTGATTTGGCGACCCCCCTATCTAAATTCCCTATTTTGTTGCAAGAAAAAGGCTGGAAAGACGAGGTTTCCGCTGCTCTCATCGGCTCTTGCACCAACAGCAGCTATGAGGATATGGTAAACCCTCTCTTCTAACTATTCAATCCGGAGACTGATATGAGCAATAGACCCGAGCCGCTGAGCTCGCTAGACAGGCAAAAAATGCCGGGTTAACTGCCAAAGTACCATTTTTGTGCACCCCCGGCTCTGAGCAAATTCGCGCCACGATGGAAAGAGACGGGCTTACGGCAGCTTTGGAAGAAGTAGGAGCTACAGTATTGGCAAATGCATGCGGACCTTGCATTGGACAAGTAAGAGGGAAATTCTCTCTCGGTGATATTACACGCTCATAAGGTTGTAGTGGAAGCGTCCGGAGTCGACGGAAGAAAACTGTAAGCAAATCTCTTTCAATTTCGGCCTTTCGAGCTAAAATGCGGCTATAGCCATCCTGACATCTTTCAATCGGTCAGCTGAGACGTGTATCTTCTTGAGTTCCTGCTCATCATATGTAGAAACTTCAAGTCGAGAAATGACGGTAACCAGAAGACGATGAACTTCCTTGGATCACCTTCCGTCGTTACTGCGATGGCCTTCTCTGGTAAATTGTCCTTTAACCCAGTGACCGACAGCGTAAGCACGCCTACTGGCGAGCAGTTCAAGTTTACTGCACCCGTGGGCGTCACCCTTCCTGAAAACGGCTTTGAGTCTGGTATGTAGTTGGACACAGACCTCGATATCGAAATACCGATTAAAGGCTTCTAATAGGAAACCCGGCATTCTACCCTACACCAAACCCCAAGCCACAACCCGATACACCAATCGTCATTTCTCCAACATCCTCCCGACTGGAAGTATTAGAGCCGTTCGAATCTCACTTTCCAAACAACGAGCCAGGAGAGCTGCCTGCAATGACTTGTCTCATGCGGGTGCGGGGGAAGTGCACCACTGATCATATCTCAGCGGCGGTAAGCGTCTCTTAGCCCTATAATCATAGAGCTCTGATCTTGGTTGCAATAGGGACCATGGTTGAAGTATAAAGGTAAGAGGTTTCTACTGTCGTAGGTCAGTCGCTCACGTGATTCATGACCTTATTAAGGCCACTTGAAGAATATCAGTGAAAATCTCCTTATTACGGTATAAACAGTTCCTTTGCACGTTCATAACTGCTGGCTTATCGTAAGTTAGGCGGTAAACGATGAGAACGGAGAAGTCAATGTCGCTATGGATCATGATGCCAAGGAGTCGCTAGAGGAGACCGCGACAGACACGATACCAAAAGTTGCACAACGATTCAAAGCACGTAATCAACCATGGGCACTGGTCGTTGATGAGAACTATGGCGAAGGTTCGGCTCGTGAGCACGCGGCCTTGCAGCCCCGCTATTATGGTGCGTCAGAAAATATAGACACATAACATTCTACTGAGAAATAAAATGCTATAGGTTGCGCGTTGATAATTGCACGATCGTTTGCTAGGATTCACGAGACAAATCTCAAGGTATGAAAGGCGATCAATGTGGTCATCCAAATTTAAGAATCTGCTATAGAAACAAGGGGTACTCCCTCTCTGGCTCGCCGACAAGAACGATTACACTCGCATATCATCTGGAGACAAGATCCAAACAGAGGGTCTAGCCGAATTATTAGCTGGGTCAAGAAAGGACGTATTCCTGCGTGTTACGAAGAGAAATGGAGAGGTTTTATTGATCAAAACGACACATACTATGTCTGCAGACCAGCTCAAATGGCTCCAAGCTGGTTCAGCTCTCAATCACATCCGGGCACAGAGACAGTCTTAGGTCGCATTACACGCGTATATACATTATTGGGACAGTGCAGCATACGGGATGGTACTATATAGGGACTGTCCTGAACCTGGTTGCTTGCAAGGTGGTGCGTAAGCAAAAGTATTGTAGACCTGACGGAGTATATGGCTATAATGAAGCGAGCTTGTCTCCTAGAGCTCTCAGCTCTTCGGAACGAGCTATCAATGACTTTTTGTTGTTTCCGATAAGGTGTCCAAGTGCGTGAGTAGCCACATCTAAGGCTGATGGCGGCATGCCTCCCATTCGGGCGACCTTTAATCCGTGGCTATCTCGATTAACACCTGGTTTCAAGCGATGAGAATAGCTGAAGGCCCCATCGTCGAGTTCATCAACGCTCGTACAAAAGAAGGCGATGTCTTTGAAGAAACCTTCGGCCTTACGGGTCTGTTCGTTATACCCAAGCATATCGGTGACTTCGTGAAAATGAGTAGCAAAGAGGCCTCGGCATTGATTGCGTGCATATAGGTGATGAATTGTCGCGAAAGCAATGGCAAGAGCAGTGCTCACCGCAGTTCCTCTCCCAACCTCGTCCATGATAACCTTTGAAGCGATTAGCGCTGGTAGTACTGATGATAGGAGACCTACGAGGCTCTTAGCTGTAGATCTATTTAATATTTCTGCAGTCTCCAACATTTCCACTAAGAAAGTGCTCCTGTCTCTGAAAAGATCATCGTTTGCGCCGATCCGGGAGAACAGCCTATCAACGATCCCTATACGCGCAGAATCGGCCGGAACAAAAGACCCTATCTGTGCGAGAATTGACAAAAGCGCTGTTTGACGAAGAAGCGTAGATTTTCCTGAAAGACACTCAGCAAATAGCTTGGATGGATAGCACAGTTGAACTTACCGGCCATATTCGGACCAGTTATGATATGCAATCTAGAAGACGGATCCAGATGGACACTATTGGGCATAAACAATCGTCCCGATCCGAGAAGCCCAACTTCGACAGTGGGATGGCGGCCATTTACAACATGATACTCCGTACTAGTCAAATTTCAATTAAAAGGGTAAAGGAAATTTGGGTCAAAATACTCACTCTTCCGTCACGACTGGCTGCACAAAGTTATGTTGGACCGCTAGTTCTGCGAAACCGATGGTTACATCCATTTCGTCGATCACTCTTGCGTTCCTGCGGATGTTGCGGGATTCTTTAGTTACCTACAACGGATATTAGCCAATAGATAAAGGAAAGCCAAGAGCGTACTCACCGCTTCTCGAAGCTCTTTGAAGGCATCCCGTTCCAGCTCCATAATCATACCAGCCGTTTCCATCAACGAATTCCCTAGTTTCAACCAACGTTGATTGAAGAACGTCTTGGTAGTCCCACTTTCGGATAAGGAAGTGAACTCTGCCTTATCCGCCGTAAGCTTTGATGCCTCTTTTTTCCTGGCGTGAACATGAAAACCCAGCTGTGGAGATATTCTTAGAGTCAAAGAATTGGCGACTGAGATGGTCAGCGGAGTCGGTACTGGCATCAATAACTTACAGTATTTTGCTTGGTATGCTAATTCTAGATTCTCTTTTTCCTTCCGGAGCTCTTCGAGTTGTCCATGCAAGCTCTGGAGAGCTAGGCTATAGCTAGATACTGTCGGTTAGGATATGGGTAGATCCACTAAGCGGTGATACTAACCTTGGGTTAATGAACCACTTGTATATGCCGAATGAGTTTGGCCTGGGTGTGGTCGGAATCGCCATAGGATCCAATGGCTCCTCGCTTTCGTTCTCGCCAATCTCAGTATCCTCTGCCGGTGCGACCGCAGCATTGATTTTCAAGCTGAGAGCTTTCAGCGAAACCATATTGGATAGAAGACTATCTATTGTTTCCCAATTGAGGAGGCGTCCCTGTTCGATCGGTTCCATTTGCCGTTCGAGAGTAATTCGCTCACGAAATTCCTCCCATATCGTGATGGCCGCTGCAATATTTCGTAGATCGTCTGGCGTGCCTCGGCCGGCTAAAAACTTTTGCACAATGCGAGCTGTGTCTTCAATCTTTCGTAGCAAACCAATAAGGTCTGTGCGCAGGTGCGGCCGTGCGTAGAAGAACGAGACTACCCTTTGGCGCGTCTTGATTTCGGCTATAGAAGTGCTCGGTGCGCATATCCAACGCGAGAGCAAACGCGAGCCGCTGCTCGTTGTTGTCCGATTGATGACGCTCAACAACGTTCCAACGGTCCCACCTTCTCGCATTCCTTCCACAATTTCGAGGGAACGTATAGTATGACCGTCAATCTGCATCCGCATGTCTGTTCCCTGACGGACTGGCCTGGATAATGTTGGCATATGATCAAGCAGATTCTCGGTCAAGTAGGTGGTCAATTGTGAGATTGCCTCCGCCTCGTCAGATGCATATGTGGGGAAGATTGGTGCAGGAAGGGTCAAATCATCAGAGTTCGGCTCTTCCGCTTCTTGAAGAGCTATACTTGCTTCTCTACCTCGGACATACGATACGAATAAATTTTGTTCTTCAGCGATCGCTTGACAGACCGGGTGAGCAGGTAAATTTCTCATCTTCTCCGAAAGAACGATTTCCTTTGGTGCTATTCGGACTATTTCGTCATGAAGGGTTGCTAAGGGTGACTCCTGGCTGAAAAACTCGCCAGTTGAGACATCCATCCAAGCAAGACCAATGGTACTCTGTTCACTTGTGGTCCCTGGCAAGCAGCTAACGGAGAGAACATAGTTGTTTTCGTAAGGATTGAGGAATGTTTCGTCTATGAGCGTACCAGGGGTAACAATCCGAGTTACTCTACGCTCGAACCGGTCGTTTTCTCGCTTGAACTCTTCACACAGGGCCACACTCCTCCGGTGGCCACGTATAAGAACTTTTAGGTACTTCTCCAAATGCATGAGTGGAAATCCACACATAGGGACTCGGTTTCCACCCCATGATTTGGATGTTAGTTTGATATTCAACAACTTGGCTATCTCCATGGATTGATCGAAATAGGACTAATTGGCGAAAGTCTTAGAATTACCAATTGATAGTAAGATGAAATATATACCTCGTAAAACTGCCCCACCCTAGTCAGAAGTAAGCAATGAGGAAACCGCTCTAAGTTGCGAATAATCTCCAGCGCGAGTTCAGTTTTTGGAAGGGTATTATCCTTATCTAAACTAAAGATAAGTATTATGGTCTTTGAAGTCACGGAAACCCTCACTTGGTGGTTCACTAGCTTTCTTAGCTCGTGACTTTCGTAAAGTTCGCGTTTTCTTGGCTATTATATGTTATTAAGAGTATAAAGAATGCATAGGAATAGGACAGACACGTCTCATTCTCGGGCTCGTCGCTAGTCATGAGTGTAGCTAAAAAGCAGTTTTAACCAGATCGCCAAATCGATATAGGTTCATGGACTTACTTTTCTTTGTTCTGCCGGTAAGACCACCATTCCATTCTTCAAGTGGTGCTGCAGGCTCTCCAGAACGAGATAGAGCGACCTCTGGCAAGTCAGAAGCCTTTCTCCTCGTTCGTTTTGCTTTAGACTTGGGGGTGTCCTCCGAGCATCTAGGAACCGCGAAACTGATGGCTCGAACGCGAAAAGGTGGCCGTAAACGGACGGCCAACAAGGCCGTTCTCATAGAGCACGGGTGGTGAAACAACCTTGGTTTCAAACTCGACCGCCGTCTCAGCCAAGTCCCCTCCCTCGAACCCAAAAAAAAAACATGGCATCTCGCAGAAGGAACGTTAAGAAGGGCGTTCAGTTCACTATCATGGTCGTTGGTAAGTCGTTATTTGCGATTTCTTGATCCTCCGTTCCAAGGTCGCTCATGGAACTTTCTCAACCTCCAGGCGCGTCTGGATCTGGACGGACGACCTTCGTAAACACCCTTTGCGAGTCTGAAATCATCCCTCACAAGGTCAACGATAATCCAGAGGGTGCCCACATTGAACCAGGCATCAGAATCAAACCCTATACTGTCGGTGAGTAGCCTCCGATATCTCGCGCGGGCCACGCGGAAGCTCATTATGCGATGTTTACAGAGCTCGAGGAAGATGGTGTTCGCATCTCTTTGACGATTGTTGACACCCCTGGCTTTGGGGACAACATCGACAATGAGTTCACGTGAGTTTCATCATTTGCTCTCAAAGAAGTGACGGATCCCTTACGGTTACCACAGATTTAGCGAAATCTCGGGCTATATCGAGCGTCAATACGACGATCTACTTGCGGAGGAGTCTCGTATCAAGCGTAATCCCCGCTTCCGCGATAATCGTGTCCACGCTCTTCTCTACTTCATTGCTCCTACTGGCCATGCGTACGTTTCATCTCCATACCAAAGCTCATTAGTCTGAGATATTTGTGTAGCCTCCGCGAAATCGACATCGAGTTGATGCGTCGTCTCTCCCCACGTGTCAATGTCATCCCTGTCATTGGCAAGGCTGATACTCTAACTCCCAGCGAGCTCAAGACTTTCAAGAAGCGCGTAAGTGATATTTTGTTTAATCTCGGGACTCTACTCACACAGTCTTTTAGATTATGGAGGACATTGAGCACTACGACATCCCAATCTACAACTTCCCTTATGATGTTGAGGAAGACGATGAAGAGACTATCATCGACAACAGCGAGCTCCGAGCACTCCTTCCATTTGCCATTATCGGTTCTGAGGAAGAAGTCGAAGTCAATGGCGAACTTATTCGCGCTCGGGTGTATCCTTGGGGTCTCGCTGAGGTTGATAATCCTAAGCACTCCGATTTCAGCAGACTTCGCTCTGCTCTCCTTAAGTAAGCTTGGCGTCTCGCAAAAGTTCAGCCCCGTTGACGAGAATGTTTAGCTCGCACTTGACCGATCTCAAGTCGTTGATCCACGACGTATTATACGAAACCTATCGTACCGAGAAGCTCTCCCGTATGGTTCACGCCGAGCAGTAAGTTTGTTGACATACAGTCAATTTAAAGTGCTAAATTTGGCCTTTAGCGACTCGTCCATCTTGCCCGAAGATCTTGCTACTCAAAGCGTTCGTCTCAAGGAGGAGCAACTCCGTCGCGAGGAGGAAAAGGTACGCTGTTGTGTCATCGTAGATCTTGTTCACGGTTTTTGATCGCCGGTATAGCTCCGCGAAATCGAACTCAAGGTGCAACGCGAGATCAACGAAAAGAGGCAGGAGCTCCTCGCCAAAGAAGAGTCCCTCAGGTTAGCCACGTTCAGTCTAGATTAGATTTATTTTTATCGCTGATTCGCGACTCTTTTAGGAACCTCGAGAGCCGCCTTGCTGCCCAAGGCTCCAAGTCCGAGTTCTAAATGCTCGTTCCAGCTGATAGGGGGCGGTATTTACGACCGTCATTCTTGCACCTATAGATCCTCGTTATCGTTCGCAGGTGCCGCTTACAGAGCCTCTTCTGGCTGATACCAACGTTGTGCTTCTGGATCAGAGATTATTCACTCCTTTTTACTCCCATTTTATTTTCCGTTTCTTTCCTCTCGCCGTCCTTCTGGTCCTTGTCGTTCCAGTTTTGTCCCGGTACCATGGTTCCGCGCGCATACATAGTCCTTTACTACTGCTGTTTCGCTTCCTAATACAGTCGGCGTTAAAAGCTATTTCCAGCAGCCTTTTCCCATCGTTACGAGGTGCGAGTGCGGTTGTAAGGAGCGGAAGGCGTTGTCGGCTAAGGGCTCCGCTGGACCTTCTTATAAGCCTGGCAACTGGTCGAGCAACTGGATCACCTTCGCCCTCCCACTTGCTTGACCTTGGTTCATTCTTTTTTCTCCCTTTTTACACGTTAAACACCTCTCGCGCAGCCGAGTCTCTTGTTCCTTTCTTTCAAACCTTTCGACGTTAGTTGTTCTCCTCTGGACTTTCGTTTGTGGGGAAGGGTGCTAATGGATATCTATCCTCTCAGGCTTGGACGCCCTCATTTTTCATAAAAAGCAACATTCTTTTTCCATAGATATAACCCCAGAAAATCATGAAATCGTTCACTCTTTCTGTCGCTGCAATGGCCACCGTTGCCGTCAAGGCTACCTTGGTGACCCGCCAGAATGTGAGTAACCACCACTAGCTCCTTCCCGAACATATTTTAATTACGTTCTTTTCTGCTTGTAGAATCCTCAAACCTCGCTGAGTGCGTTTACTTTGCCGCCTTGATGGTTTATCAATTGATGTCTTCTGGTTCATCGACTACAGCTCTTGATCCCTCCGTCATCTGCACCACCTGTACGGACAATGGTCAAAACCCTCCCGTAGATCAACAAAGTCCATCGTTGACGTCTAACAATAATTTGTAAGTGTACTTTATTGATTCAACTTAGTCCACTGACACCGCATTGGTAGCCTATTCTTCTGTAAGGGAAAGACCCTAACAAATGGACAACAGATAGTTGGTGGTAGCTGCAATGGCGTTCCATATGGAGATATCATTCCCTCGAGCAACATGCCCGCTGCGAAGATCTCCTTCCCTCAGAACGGTGGCACCTTTACGGCCGACCAACAATTCACTGCTACCATTAACATCCGGAACATTGTTACTGGTAACTTTGTAAATGCCCAAACCAACTATTACGGCGCTCCCCAACAGCTTCAAGGAAACACGGTAGTTGGTCACTCCCACTTGACGGTGACGAAGCTCCCTTCGATAGATTCGACTGTTCCTGTGGATCCTCAGATATTTGCTTTCTTCAAAGGTATCAACACTCCGGCTGCTAATGGCGTATTAAGCGTTGATGTCACTGCCGGTCTGCCTGAAGGGGTCTATCGTTTTTGCACGGTATTTATGACTTGAGTTCTGTAGTGTGGATCTATACTAAAATTTTCTGACAGATGAACACCGACAGTAACCATACCCCGGTGATGGTCGCCGTCGCTCAGCACGGTTCCCTTGATGATTGCATCTACGCCACAGCTGTTCCGGCAGGCGCGAATAACGGAGGTAATGCAGGCAATGGAGGTAATGCAGGCAATAATGGAGGGAACAACAATAATGGTGGAAACAACAACGGTGGAAATAACAACGGTGGAAACAACAATGGCGGGAACAACAACAACGGCGGAAACAACAATGGAAACAGTAACAAGGATGCCACCGCCAGCTCTGCTGCTGTTAGTGCCGCAGCTTCCACAGCTCCTGCCGCGTCTACCGCCGTCGCATCTACCGCAGCAGCAGCAACAACAACTGCTGCACAAGCTGCACAAACCAGCGCCGCGGCCAATACTGGTGGTAACCGGGCTGGAGGAAACCGCAATGGGAGAAATCGCTTTGGAGGCAACCGCGGTGGCAATACCAACCGTAACCGCTTCGGACGAACCCGTGGACGTGGACGCAAGTTCTGATCGACGATCCACAGTACATTATATCTTCTGGTCCCAATTTTCAGCCAAAGCGCTATGCGCTGTATATCATTTTGGAAAAAAGTGTTACTCTAGGCTGTCGTTACCTTTTCCTTCTAACCTTTTATCAATTCCCACTCGTTTTATTACTTCTTCACGGCCTAAACCGCCATGTACACTAGATTCATTTGTTTGAAACCCATTGCGATCGGTCCAGTGAGTTCGTTGGCGACTTGAGTGGAAAGCTCGGGTCAATACAGACGCGCCCTTGGCGACATTCAAAGCTTGTTCCCAGACCATGAGCACGGTGGACTCACCGGTCTCCTCAACAAGAAAGAGAACCAAGCCAAACGCTTCTACAACAAGGGGACAAGCACCAATCGTGAATATGTCGCGAGCGACCACCACGAATGGAAAGTATCATGCTCACTCCTCATCACTCGAGAAGCTGAATGGAGAGGCGTTATCACCCCGGTCGAGGTCTAGAGAGGAATATCCTCTAGATACGCATGAAGATGCTCCGGTCGAGATGAGTTTACTGGGAAACGGAGTACGGGTCGACGCCGCTTTGGAAGAAGACGAAGAGGAGAAGGACAAGTCGTCAAAACCCCTTTCGGAGAAGGATAAAAAAGCTATGGTCTTGTTGATTATTCTTTGTGAGTTCTCCAAACTCAAATGACTTTCTCTCGGAGCTCAGACGTGTCATCCCGCAGATCTTATTCAGGGTGTTCCCGTGCGTCTCTCATCCGTTATTTACGTGCATTACGCTCACTTTTTGACTGTGAACAGCTTGGACTTGCGTTGGGTTCTGTGCCGTTCTTATTGCGCGAACATTTGTCATATGCCCAGTTGGCATTCATATCCTTCTCGTCGTACCCATATTCTTTGAAGCTGTTTTGGAGTCCTATTGTCGATTCTTTATTCTACCATAAACTCGGTCGTAGAAAATCATGGATTGTTCCAATGCAGTTAGTTATTGGGACTATGGTCAGTGGCGTTTTACCTTCCAACAGTTCGTTTCTTACTTCAGTGCTTGCCAGATGCTTTTGATATCCACGAACACTGCAACAATCATGGAAAAGGTGCGCAGCCTCGACGAGTGCTCGTAGTCAACTTCATTAACGCTCCATCAGCCGGGCGGACATATAGTAGAACTTACGATTACCTGGACACTACTCGTATTCTTTGCTGCAACTCAGGATATTGCTGTCGACGGGTGGGCCTTGACACTGCTTTCCGACGATGCGAAAGCATACGCATCTACTGCTCAGACTATCGGACTTAATACCGGCTATTTCGCGTCTTATACCGTGTTCTTGGCCTTTAACAGTGAAGGATTTGCGTTAGTGTTAATTTTTTTTCTATTACTTCCCCAGTACTGATGGCAACTCAAGGTCAAAGTATGGTGTTCCGAGGTTGACACTATCCACTTACCTGCGGTTTTGGTCTGTGGTTTGCTACGCTGTGACTGCATGGCTCTTCTTCTTCAAGAAGGAGGTAAGCATTTGGTTGACAATATACGTTCTGACATATTAAATCGCTGGTGCTAGGAACCTGTGGCACATGATGATCCAGACCTCCAGTTAAAGTCGGTTTACAAGAGCATGTGGAGGATGTGCAAATTAAAGCACGTCCAAAAGCTCTTCTTGATGCATCTCGTAGCCAAGATTGCCTATCTAGGTCACGAGAGCGTTACCTCACTCAAATTGGTTGAAAAGGGACTCGCGAAAGAAGATCTGGCGGTTGCAGTTTTGATCGATTTCCCATTCCAGATTATCGCTGGGTGGCTGGCTGGGAGATGGTCGAGGGGTGATAAGCCGCTGAGGCCTTGGTTAATGGCATTCTGGGTCCGCGTTGCTTTTGTATTTGTGGGGATGGCTATGGTCGCCACGTTTCCCGGTAACCCCCTCGGATGGGGGTGGTTCCTGCTCTACATTGTCGTAACGGTGACCAATGGGTTTGCTGGGTACGTCTACAACCAAAATGGGGGGCGAAAAATGGGTCTAAATTGAACCTTTGTATAGGACGATTCAATTTGTTGGTGTTTCCGCCTTCCACACACGCATCTCGGATCCCACTATTGGGGGTACATACATGACGGTGGGTTAATTGCGAATAAGAGGCGCTTTTGTACTAAATATGATCAGATGTTGAACACTGCTGCCAATATGGGTGGAACGTGGCCTGGGTTCTTTATCCTTAGGGGTGTCGACTACTTTACGATTGCCCACTGTCAAGTCCCCGACAAGGCTTTTGGGACTCTGATCAAAGGTAAGAGTCATTAGTACTTATCCTGACTACTTCTTAATGATTTCTCCTAGCCTCAGAGTGTGTCAGCGAACAAGGCAAAGACCAGTGTAAGAAATTAGCGGGCAACTGCGTTATAGAGAGAGATGGCTACTATATAGTCGCAACTGCGTGCTTTGCCATTGGCGTTACTCTCTGGATTACCTTCGTTCGGCCTACTGCGCTTACGCTCCAATGTACGCTCTCTGTCTTCACTTGTTTCCCGACTACAATGGCATACTTACTTCTACTTCCTTTCAGCACTTCCATTCTCAAAATGGCGGGTCAATCAACCTCGGTGAAGGCTTCGTTCTTCGTAACGTGACACGCCTTGATGATCCCAAAATAGTGGTCTTCCAACATGATCAAAGTCCATGTCCAACGGAGCCGCCATCAGTCACTACATATCAATCTATTATCTAATAAATTATTCCCGAAGAACCATTACCTCAATTCCTTTCAGGGCGAACATCGTCAACTCAGGAGAAATTGTCATGTTGTTGCCTAATTACTCGTACATTCAAGCGAATAAATCGTGCGATCATAAAGTAACCAATTTTGTTTGGGAAAAAAAGGGATATTTACGAAAGGAAATGAAAATGGGGCATTTCTGGTGGATAGTTACTCCGTCCCGCGTGAGAAATAACAGGGCACGAAAAATAGTCGAAACAAGGGTCAGCTTTCAAGCGTCATCGTCCGAGGAAGCGAGAGCGTCTCTGACGCTTTTCCTGAGCTCCGTATCGCCGTCAGACGGTAATTGGTGCATAATACGCCTGGAATAAGATGATGCTGCACTAGCCCGACCAGCTGCAATTCTGCCACCACCCTGACTTCCAACGACGACAGAATCTGCTCGGGTATCCGTATCAAAGTCGAATTCGCCATTCATAAATTGGATTATTTTTTTGGCCAAAAGTGAGATTTCCTCTTGTCCTGTACCGTCCCCTTCTTCCGACAGCGAGTCGCTTTGAGTCCTGCTATATGTGTTTGGAGATGACGGTTGAGAGACTGCAAGTTCCTGTATGCTTGGCAGCAGCAAAGAGGATTCTCGGATTTTGCGAGTTAATTCGGAATCTACGAAATGTAAGACATCAAAGAAGTATATCTTGAGTAGGACATATTACCTCTAGACTCCAATAGTTGAACGATGGTCCAAACAGCGATATGTTGGAACGTCAAGTCCGAACTTGTCAGGAACCGATGCAAATAGGCATGCATTCCGCCTTCGGGTTTATCCCAGACATCATTGAATGCCGTATAATCTTCGTCCCCGATGTGACTGTCTACCTCAGTGGGTCAGAAACTTATGCCATAACCAGACCAGAGGCTTTATCGAACCTTTCGAGGTCAAGTTTCCCAGCGCTGCAGCGCTATTTCCCTGCACTTCGATGCTTGACGAGTTAGTGAGGGGTATGAGAACCTCACAGATACCCATCTCGAGTAACCGTGGCTTCAACTCCTCTATAAAGAATATTAGAGTGGGAATACGCAATGAGGGCAACTTGCGGAACTCACCACTGAGAGCTAGGACCGCGATACAGGCCGTCATTTCGCTTTGGACGTTCATTGGAACATGCATGACTAGGTCTTTTATCTTTTGCACTGCACCAGCTTGGACAATCTGTAGCTTGTTCTTCTCGGAAGAAGCAGCCAGATTTCGGAGAGTTGAGATGGCATGACATTGTACTTCTTCATTCTCCTCAAACGAGAGTAAATCAACCAATGGATTCAGAAATCCCGCTTCAATAATCGGCGACTCGTTCTGCGGATGTATAGAAACATTCCGTACGCATGCCGCCGCTGAAAGGATGAGTGGAAGGTACGTTGAGCAAAGGAGGCGAAGAAGTGGTGTCAATCCATCCGCTTTGACGATATCGATTTGATACTTGTCGTCACTGGCCAGATTGCGGAGAGCTAAAGCTGCTTGACATTGAACCTTAAGACTTGGGCTATCCATCAAAACCACAAGGCTTTGGACCAGTTTTGGTTCGGTCGCTGCCAGCTTGCGACGATTGTAGGAATCGACGGCGATATTGCTGAGCGCCGTAGTACAATAGTATTGGACGTCCGTATCAGGACTAGTGAGGAGGTTGACGAGCACTGGAACCGCTCCGGCACTAACGAGTTGCTGTCTGTTCTCATCTGAATGCGTCATGTTTAACAGAGCACCCGTAGCATTGCGCTGCACTCTCATATCTTTTGAGCGTGCAAGACGAACCAGCGGAATCAGTGCGCCAGACCTCGCGATTTTTGTCTTGTTCTCGTCTGGTAACCGCGTTGAGCAAGTGCTACATGGGTTCGGCATAGGTTTAAAGCTCACCGTGAGTGGCAAGATTTGTCACACAGCCCACTGCATTGCATTGAACCTCGATATTTGGACTCAACATCTGTCGGATGAGAGGCTCAAGACCTCCCAGCTTGACAATGAGAAGCTTATTCTCAACTAGGACAGATATGAGCAATTCAAATCCTCGTTCGATGAAAAGGACACATACCATTAACTGCGAGGTTGCCCAACGCCGCAGACGCTGCGCGTTGAACGTCGGTATCATGACTGCTCAGGAGAAACAGCAATGGGTCCAGTGTATCCCGTCCAACTTGACGGACTTCTTTTTCTGTGATTTCTGCGAAAGCCAACGCCGCACTTCTTTGGAGGTCTATGTTGTCCGAGAAGGAGAGCGTTGTCAGGGCTGAGAGCGGTGAACCGGTGAAGAAGTTTGTTGTTGTTCGGTCTAAAAGACATTATTAGGTGTGAGCATTCTCGTATTCGGTTTCATTCCTTACTCTCGAGGTATTGCAGCAGGTCTGCAACTGCCTCCCGCTCATTCTCAAGCAATAACGGCTCATAGGCCTGGGACTTGCGTGACTTTACTGTACGATCCAGATTCTGTGAATATTTAAATAATAATGAGACTATTTTGACGTACGGCAAGAGGAGCAGGCGCCCATTTCTATGGGATGGTCGTAGTCCAAGCTTTGTCGCAAACTTGGCCTCTGACTTGTGTTTGACTGGAGACAGATACACTTCTAGCATTATAAACAATGAAAGGGGGAGGGAAACTTGAAGAATAGCTGACTCTCTGACCCTCCTACAATGAAGGATTCCGCCAAGGCCAATTGGATTCTTGTTCGAAACGTTTTTACAACACAGTTAACACAATCCGTTGCGTGCTGAATCTATCACGTTCAAAGAGGACGGATGAAAGTTTGATGTGCTCTTCTAACCCCATCAAAAGAACTGGATGGTAATATCAACCTGCTTTCTCTAGTAACCAAGTTTGTAAAACGCCGTATGTTGACCAGGAACGAGAGGTGGATTTCCCGGTATATGAGATTGGGGCAAGTTGATCACATCTCGGGACAAGACGGGGTCTCACCAGAGATTCTACTGCTTCTGCACTCTTTCGATTTCCCACATAATCACTAGGAGAGATGCAGGGTTTGGTTTAGAAGTGAGAAGCATCGGGATTTCACGCGAAGGCGGCGGCAGGATTGTGGAGAAGCGACCTTGACGGCGGGGAAGACTGTGGAAGCACCATGTGCATGCATAACACTCGGGCATTTTGCTTATACATTGCTACCCCGACAAATGCGAAGCACCTCCCCAACGGTCCGGAGGAGTATTTAAGGGTTAGGAGCTCTGCACCGAAAACCCAAGGCTCTTCTGGATTCCCTCTGCTTCACCCACACTCCTTCTCTTGAGCAATGAAGCTCGTCCTGGTAGCCACCGCCTTGAGCTATCTCCTGGCCAACGAGGCCAATGCATCCCCTTCCCCAGCAATCCATCACACTAAACGTGACGTAGAGCTTACATGTAGGGAAGCATCTTTTACGAATATACGTGATAACTTACCTGTTCTCAGCTGTCTCCAATAACTGGTCTGCCGCATATGCCAAAGCAAAGGCTGCAATTGCCTCTTATAACCTCACTGAAAAGGTCTCACTCGCTACAGGTATGTATAAGGTTATTTATCAATAACCGAAATCAATTTTCATGACTCACAACGCTGGAAAAGGTGTCGGCTGGCAAGTTGGTCCCTGTGTCGGAAACATTGCAGCTGTAAGCGTCTCCAATCTTATTTAGCGGTCCGGACTAACGTTATACCAGATACCAGCCCAAGGTTTCCCAGGACTCTGTTTGCAAGACGGGTATGACCAGGCATTTGCAGCCGGCTACGTCGTTTATTGACCAGTCTCCCTCAGCCCCCTTGGAATACGGCTTGCTACAGAAGTCAGCGCGTTTCCATCTGGAATAAATACCGCAGCCACATTCAACCGAGAACTCATCTACAAACGAGGAGTCGCACTTGGGGCGGAAGCGAGGGGTAAAGGGGTAAGTTAGTATGCGACCTTAGTTCCCGCCAGTCTGATATGTGATATCGCATAGGTGTCAGTCCTCCTAGCACCCATGATGAATCTGATTAGGGCCCCTGCCGTACGTTCCTTCCTGCTTCCTAGTATTGTAAGACCGAGTAGCTCACACGCCATGGGTATTAGGCCGGAAGAATATGGGAGGGTGGTGCCGGCGACCCTTTTCTTGCTTCAGCAGCTGCTGAAGAGGGCGTCAAAGGTATTCAATCCCAGGGAGTACAGGCCTGGTGAGTACTATAACTTCCATCCGAGAAAGCATCTAATACCGAGCAGCGCCAAGCACTGGTTAAACAAGTATGTACTTCTTCTATTTCCACCAACGGTTCATTGATCATGTGTCAGCGAGCAAGAGCACTTTCGTGACTATGGCAGCTCGAATGTTGATGACCGTACTCAGCACGAGGTCGGTAACATTTGCCATGACAACTGTTTGTTATCTTTATTCACATCGCCCTCACAGCTCTACGCTGCTCCATTCCTTAAATCTGTCGTAGCAGGAGTCGCAAGGCAGGTTTCAAAACGCTCGCTGGTCTTAGCACTGATCGTTGTTCCATACAGTGTAATGTGTGCATACAACCGAGTCTCCAACAAATATTCATGCGCCAGTCCTGAGCTGCTTAATGGGCTCCTGAAGAGCGATATTGGTTTCAAGGGATATGTCATGTCGGACTGGTGGGCTAATCATGCTACTTCCGACGCAGTTGCGGGATTAGACATGACGATGCCTGGAAACAAAGTGTAAGCCTGCTAGAGTTGCTCAACTGAACTCGGTCTGATTTTTTACAGATATGGAAATGCTGCCGACAGTTATTTTGGTCCAGAACTCGTTGCAGCTGTTCAGAATGGAACCGTTTCCCAATCGCGCATCGACGTAGGTGTAGTTGTACTGATTAAATTCGCAACTGATCACCACAAAGGATATGGCAACAAGAATTCTAGCGGCTTGGTACCTGTTAGGTCAAGACAAGAACTTCCCGTCTCCAAACATCTGGAGTTGGGATTTCAACGATCCCAGGAATCAACACGTGAACGTACAGGGTGATCATGCCGCGTAAGAACTTTCCGTGCTTGTGAGATAGCGTTAACCAATATGTCTCCAGGCTTATTCGCCAAATTGGGGCCGCTTCCCACGTCCTGCTTAAGAATTCTGGAGCATTGCCTCTGAAAAAACCGCGGTCTATTGCCATCATCGGCTCTGACGCTGCCGTCAATCCTGCCGGACCAAATGCCTGCGGTGATCGAAGCTGTAATGTCGTATGTTCATCTTTCTTATATACTGGTGCTTCTCACTGATGAAATCCAGGGCACTCTTGCTATGGGATGGGGTTAGTGGGTTTAATATGAACAGTATAATGCATCTGATTGCGCATAGGATCTGGAACTGCGGAGTTTCCCTACTTAGTGGACCCATTGTCGGCTATTACTGCCCGTGCTACCGCTGACGGAAGCTCTATCTCAAGCTCTCTAAGTGATAGCGATTTAACGGCTGCGGCGGCGACTGCACGTGGTAAAGATGTGGCTATTGTTACTATTTCTGCCGACTCCGGCGAGGCATATTTAACGGTCGAAGGGAACTCAGGGGACAGGAACGATCTCTATGCATGGCACGGGGGCGACGCGTTAGTTCAAGCTGTCGCAGCTGTGAACAAAAATACAATAGTTGTGGTGCATAGTGGAGGACCAATCCTTATGGAAGCTTGGATCAACAATTCGAATGGTAAGAGCTCCTCTAATTGCCGTGAACCTAGCTGACGTATTTTACAGTCACCGCTGTTGTAAGTTGAAGTACGAATAAGCACGACATAGATGCTAAAGGACCCTCAGATTTGGGCGGGTCTCCAAGGACAAGAAGCTGGTTTGTACCCGAATTTCATCGTGTATATGCTTTATGCTGAGCCTTTTTCTAGGAAATGCTCTAGTGGATGTACTATATGGCAATGTCAATCCATCTGGACGTCTGCCCTTCACCATTGCGAAGCAACGCTCTGATTATGCGGCCGATGTGGTTTATGAATCAGATGCAGCTATTCCGCAGATCGATTACACTGAAGGGCTTTTGATTGACTATCGGTAAAGCGCTGACCTCCGTCAATTTGCACTGAACTAATGTGTCGACTTCAGTTGGTTTGATGCAAAGAACATTGCTCCACGCTTCGAATTCGGGTAGGTCGTATTTAAATGATCCCAAATATCATCTTACACGTCCATAGTTTTGGTCTGTCCTACACCTCGTTCCAGTACAGCGCCCTAGCTGTTTGGCCATACGCTCTCAAGGGCGGACCTCGTCCATCCACTGATCCTTCGTAAGTGTCAACTTTGTATCCTGGGACCTACCCTTATCCCCTTCTCTAGACTCTACCAAAACATTGCTACAGTCACCTTCATCCTTTGCAATAAAGGAGGTATTGCCGGAACCGAGGTATTTCCGATACCGTATAGGATAATAGATCGATATTGATCATATTTATGATTAGATCCCCCAACTTTATCTCGAATTCCCAAAGAGCTCTAACTCGCCTCCCCAAGTCCTTCGCGGGTTTGACTCAGTTTCCTTGAAAAAGGGAGAGACTCGTGTAGTCAAGTTCGATCTTACGAGATATGATCTTTCAGTTTGGGATGTCTCCTCTCAGCGTTGGGTTATCCCACAAGGCACCTTCGGAGTATCTGTTGGAGCCAGCTCAAGAGACAAGCGTCTTCATGGAACTCTCTTCTTACTCTAACTGTGCCAACTGTGCATCATCACTATCCTTTAAAATGGACACTACGCTCGTTACCAATCACATTCATTTGATTTTCGTTTCTGGCCGTATAAGATTGAGAGGGATGAATATCAGATTCATGCGGGCATAAATCAAATGTTCTGCAAGCGCCATGATGCAGAGCATGAGTGATCGAGATGCAAAAGTCGAAGTGCAGTAGGAGGAATGCATGGCGGGATCATTATTAAGGGCAGATAGAGTATCATTAGCAGCTGCTGCAACCTCCCGAGGGGGTAGGAGAATCGATTCTGATGGGATCTGGATAGTCGGCATATCTGAAATATTGTTAGGATGGTCATCGGCAGAAAGAGAAACCATCTCACAATTCTACATCGTTCTCTTGCTGAAGAGCATTCTTGGCAATTGTCTGGAACGCTTGTTCGACATTGATAGCCTCTTTGGCCGATGTTTCAAAGTATGGAATGCTACCCTTGGCCTGGCACCATGCCATGGCTCGTTTCTGAGTGACCTAAGTGCAGAATGTGAAGTTTCATTTACATATGGTTCCGGAGGCTCCCACCTGTCGTTTATTCTCTTCCACGTCGATCTTGTTGCCAAGTACGACGAAGGGGAAGTTCTCGGCATTCTGCGGGTTGGCTTGAATCAAGAACTCATCTCTCCAACTGTCGAGGGTCTCAAACGACTTTGAGCTATTCACATCGTAAACCAAGACGCAGCAATCTGCGCCGCGATAGAAAGCAACACCTAGAGATTGGAACCGTTCTTGTCCGGCAGTGTCCCATAGCTTTTACGGACTATAAGCTATTGAGGTATGGGCCACGTAGTATGTCCTCACCTGCATCGTGACTAACCGATCGTCCACCATGACTTCCTTGGTCAAGCTAGAGGAGGAGAGTCTGAATCAGCCGGAAGATACGGGATTGGTTCATATAATACATACAAATCAGCACCGATAGTTGCTTTATACTGATTGCTGAAGCGCTTGTTGACGTATTGGTTCATGAGAGACGTCTTGCCAACACTGGAACGATTTGAGATGCTATTTTGCAATAGAAACACCCATATCACGACTCACCCGCTGTCCCCTAGAATAATGACCTGGTTCCGGTGAGCAACAACGCCCACGACCGCTATCTTTGTCTCACCTTTAGCAATACACGACCCATCACGACAAGTTTCTACACGGTTTGAAGAAAGGATTTAAAAATATTTCTGGAATATGCTTGCAGCTGAGGAGGTATGCGCTAAGTGGAACGATGGAGAGAGGTCAGGTGCGATTGGCTCTGAGGCTGGAGACTGGTCGCTCCCTCGATTCCACCTCACGGCGCTGAACCCCGCGCTAGTGCAGTAATGTCCTGGCAGGAGATCTTGAGGCAGAGATTGGTTGATAGGAACATCCGTGAATCCTCTCATGGTCCCGTTATAGAGCAATGTAAGCCTCTCAACGAACAACGGACATTTGCTAATGTTCCTGGTGAAGACCGTAGACTAGCGCAACATACTCGACTTCTCCATGCAAGAAATCAAACACTATTAAGGGCAACTGGAGCCGCGAGGCCCAATCCCAATAGTTCTACTGTTCTCGTTGGCGAGGAGTACGTGTTTCAATCCGTGTAGAGCTCGACGGAAGTGACCTCTAATGTCTTTTGGTTCACCTTAGTAATCCCGTTCGTACGGCATACATCCAATCCCTGGAGTCACAGGTCTCCGCTCTACGAGATGAAATGGCTGCTGTTTACAAGACACAGGGCCAGAATGCGCAAAGGTTACTGGCTATGAACGAAACCTTACGGGAGAGAGAGGATACAGCTCGTTTAGATGGAGAAAACTTGAGACTCGCTAGAGACGAAATTTCCGCGCTCCGAAGAAGGGTGGATCAACACGCAGAGCAAATGGCTGAAAAGGATCGGGCCTTTCAGGTTAGTGTTTTTCGTGGCTTTATAGGGGATGTGAAATATATTGACCTCACGTAGGAATTGACTGACGAGTTTAATCTTCTCAATCTGGAGTTTACTCAGGTCGATGAGCAGAAGGAGAATCTGAAGAAGGATAACGCGACACTGGTGCAACGTTGGATTGACAAACAGAATACAATCGGAGATATCTTGAATGATCGCAATGAGAAGTGGTATGAGGACTTGCAATCCCGAAGACCAGGGGAGGGAGCATATAACACAGCAGGCAATGGGATGCGTAGTCGTCCTTCTCAAGACTCGCTTGCATCCTCGTTCTCTAATATTTCGGGAAACGGCAGTCGCCCGTTCCAGCCGCCCGTGGGACGGGATTACGATCGGAAGGGCGTAGATCCAGCAGCAAAGGGGGGACTCCTTCTGAGTCCGAATGGCTAGTAGTAGACGGGGATGATTAGCCTTTGGTCGCGATGTCGGTGCGTCAACTATCAGGACACTAATAGAACTTCGTGTCGATATAATGGAGGTCCTTTCTTCCTTCACATATCTCGTATTGAACTTGTTTATTTCTTCTCCCCTGCTGACCTTAAGCTTTCCTGGTCCGGCCCGATGACGCTACCTGAAGATCGTCGGGCGTAATGGGCCGCCATGCAATCTTGGAATTTTGGGGGAAAGCTCAAAGCTCCGTGTTAGCCGCATAAAAGATGTGAAAATATTGAGAACTTGAGAGCGGTCCGGACATTGGCGTCCATAGGAAGTCCAGGCCGCCCCTAGCGGCGTAGCCCCAAGTCGCAAATCTTGACCCTCGACCACGATATCCCAAGCTAACACTCGTCTCCAACAAACCAAAGGCCATTTGACTAAAATGTCTCGCGATCTGTACGTTGCATCGCTCAACATCGATCAGGTTGATGTGCTTACCAGTTCGATGCCATCAGTGCTGATATCGGTCTCATTGGCCTTGCCGTCATGGTAAGCATCCCTTATTTAGAAGGCAGATCGCCTCATTTATGTTCCATAATAGGGCCAAAACCTCATCCTGAACATGAATGATAAAGGCTTCAAGGTCTGCGCATTCAATAGAACGACCTCGAAAGTAGATCACTTCCTTCAAAACGAGGCCAAGGGTATGGTCTCTCTCAGTCGTTAAATGTATGATCTGAATCCGGTGATCCATAGGAACGAACGTCGTTGGAGCCTGGTCCATTGAAGAGCTTTGCTCAAAGCTGAAGAAGCCTCGTCGCATCATCCTCCTTGTCAAGGCTGGCTCTGCTGTGGATGACTTCATCCAAGCCCTTATTCCACACCTAGAACAAGGTGATATCATTATTGACGGCGGAAACTCTCACTTCCCCGACTCCATCCGCAGAGCCCAGGAGCTTGAATCCAAGGGATTCCTCTTTGTCGGATCTGGTGTCTCTGGTGGAGAGGAAGGCGCCAGATACGGACCTTCCTTAATGCCAGGAGGAAGCCCGGCTGCTTGGCCGCACATTAAAGATATCTTCCAGAAAACGGCTGCTCAGGTGGAGGGAGAGCCTTGCTGCGACTGGGTTGGTGAGAACGGATCGGGCCACTTCGTCAAGATGGTACACAATGGTATTGAGTACGGAGATATGCAACTAATCGCTGAAGCATACGATATTCTCAAACGCGGTCTCGGCTTGCCCGAATCAGAGATTGCCGATATCTTTACTCGTTGGAATAAAGGTGTACTAGATTCCTTCCTCATCGATATCACCGCGAACATTCTCAAATTCAACGACGACGATGGAGAACCACTTGTTACAAAGATCCTCGATCAGGCCGGACAAAAGGGAACCGGAAAGTGGACAGCCGTAGCAGCATTAGATGCAGGAATGCCAGTCACGTTGATTGGTGAGGCAGTTTTCGCCCGCTGCTTGTCTGCAATCAAGGCCGAGCGTGTCCGAGCTAGCAAGGTTCTTTCTGGCCCTGCCAAAGAGCCATTCCGCGGCGACAAAGTTCAGTTTATCGACGACCTTGAGCAAGCTTTATACGCCTCGAAAATCATCTCCTATACGCAAGGGTTCATCCTTTTCAGAGAAGCCGCTAGCGTTTACAAATGGAACCTAAACTATGCCGGTATCGCTAGTATGTGGCGTGGTGGGTGCATCATCAAGGTTTGTCAGATATTACTCTTTATCTCAGTTGCTAAACTATACGGCAATAGAGTGTATTCCTGGGCGACATTACAGCAGCATACAAGAAGAATCAGCAGCTGGAGAGCCTCCTCTTTGACGAGTTCTTCAAGAACGGTATGGTTCACAGCAAACGATATACACTTTTTCTCACGATTTTATGAAGCCATTCATAAAGCACAACCTGGGTGGAGACGTGTCTGCGCTCAGGCAACGTTGTGGGGTGTTCCCATCCCAGCATTCACTACTGCCTTGTCATTCTTTGACGGATACAGAAGCGATGTTCTTCCAGCAAGTCTCTTGCAAGCACAGCGTGATTACTTTGGTGCCCATACATTTAGGGTCCTCCCTGGCAAAGAGAATGAGCGGCTGGTCGCTGACCATGACATCCGTGAGTCGACAATACTTGTAATTATATAGTGGATGCTGATTTATTTGAAGATATCAACTGGACCGGACGAGGAGGGAACGTGTCTGCATCGACGTACATTGTTTGAACCAGTGAAAGCCTGGCACTTGTACCAATAAACTGCCAAAATCACAATGTGTTTAACCCTTCTTTGGAGATTACTTCTCAAGTCAAAGAAATTTGCGCGAAATGAAAGACTCTCCGCAATGCTTGCTTTCGCCGAAGCAACTTAGACCTGACCTCTACCTGTCATTGACTCGCATCAACGGTTCATTGCATATAAGAAGGTCGGATGTAATCGAAAAATGCCTTCTGGGACTCCCTATTATTCCTTTCTACGCCCTTATCCTATCCGTGTTGATGCTTTTGCCACACCAGTTGATCCAGACTTCGTTCCTCCTGCGCTGCATCTCTTGACACACACGCATACGGATCATATTGTTGGACTATCTTCAAGAACGTTTGGTGGAGTGGTGGTTTGTTCTCAAGTGGCCAAGGATATGCTATTACGTTGGGAACCAATCGCAGAAAGGGTCAAGTTTGACACTGGGGAGATCCCAACGAGAAATAGACCTTGTTCGCACCTGAAAATCGACCCAAGGATAGTGAAAGGAAAGTCAGACTATACCTTTAGCAGGGATCTACTGGTGCGTAAGTAAATTGTTTGTTGTGACCTAGTACCTACTGTAAAGAAAGCGTGCCATTCCTTTGGATACCCCAACGGAGTTTGAGCTCTCTTCAACTCTCAAAGTCGTCATTACGGCAATTGATGCGAATCATTGTCCTGGAGCTGTGATGTGAGTAACATGTTGAATCCCTATGCAACAGCTGATCTGGGTAGGTTCCTTATTGACGGCCCATATGGTGCAATACTTCACACTGGAGATGTTAGAGCGGAACCTTACTTTATTCAGTCACTGGGCCGAAACCCGCTACTCCAACAATATATCCCTCATCCGAATACAACTCAATGGCCGACCTCACAAGATGCTGTCGTGAGAACATTGGAAGCGATTCACCTAGACACAGAAGCCTTAATACTTGTTGATGATCTCCCAACAAAAGTGCATTCTCCTCTAAAATTTACTCGCAATATACTAAACAGCTCGACAGGAAGACGCTTTGAGTGGCTTGATAATGTTAATGGAGTTCTTCAATGACAAAACGAGATTTTATCTGAGTGGCTGGACATGGGGCTTTGAGGATATTCTCAAAGCTTTTGCTCGACGTTTCAATGCCAAGGTGAATTCGCCATTATTCGGCGTTACTTATGCAATCATGCTGAATCTCCCAGGTTCATGTCGATCGGTACAAAAGAGAAGTGTTTCGGGCCACCAACGACACCTTTCTCAAAAGCATCATTACTTCTGAAGAGAACTCTCGCTTTCATGCCTGCGAACCAGTTGGCAGATGTGTAAACGTATCAGCCTGGCCTGGAGAAATAGTCTACATACATCCCGTTGATATTAGTACCTCTGACTGGGAGCTCTATCAATCAATGGCAGTTGAAAAATTAGTCGGGGGAGACACCCTCTCAGATCTGGTGCGTGGCCTCGTCTTTGTAGTATTGTGAGCTCATCACCCTCTAGGTAATACCCTTCCACCGGCATTCCGGTCTCAGGGAGCTTCAGGCCTTGACAGCTCTCTTCCGGCCCAAACGTATTATACCGAATACGCTTTACCATGGATTGAAAGGGCTGGACTGGCTCTGTATGCCGGCAATATTCGAACCATATATGGTCTCAGGCGGAGCAGATCTTATGCGATGCGAAATTGAAGCGTCAGGCCTCCCAATGGACCAAGTATATCAAGCCCTTGACAATAAACTATCGGAATTCCGGCAAGAGCATGAGAGCGTTATAGAAACCGAAGAGTTCTGGGGTTTCAAGGACCCCATGAGCAGAAGAAAGTCTATCCTTGGTCGCTTCAGGGACTATCTTCCACAGGAGCTCCTTTTTTACATTGAAAATCAATGGAAAGGGTTAGAAAATCAGAGAGTTCTGACTAGGAAGAAAGAGGATGGGAGCGACTCGTCGGAGGATGATGACAATGATGAAGGAAACTGGAGAAGCATCGCTCTTGGCTTAAATATCGCTTCAAAAGGTGACGAAGCCAAAACCTTGATGTTAGAATCAGGTATGGACTCCCATTCCAGTAGCGTTCGGCCCACCCAGGCGCAATACGTAGTGCAGAAGGAAGAGCCGATAAGGATGTCCTCTCACAACTTGGGATCATCGAATACTGCAATCAAGCGACGCCACTCCTCTGAAGACAATTCAAATTACCCAGCCAAACGAATACGGGGTAAATCGCCAGAATATACTGTAATTCTGGATTCCTCATCATCATCTCCCGCAGCTATAGGAGACACAGCGACAGAAAGTAGAGATATGGAATTCCCTTCAGATATTGTGCGATCTATTCCATCCCTTTTTGACGATGGCATGGAAAAACAGAACGACTCACCTACCAGGGAGACGGATCCGATAGGAGCAGCTCCTTTATCCACTCGGCTTTCTTCCTTGAAGCCTCCCAAACCAAGAACCCAGGAGTCGCGGGAATTGAGGGAGAAGATCAAGAAGGCACGATTGCGATCTAAAAAAGGAGTGGAGCGGGATCATTCGACTTCTACCGCAAGTAAATTTTCACTAACATGGCTCGAGGCAGTGTCAGGCCTCCCCTCATCATCAGCGCCAGCCGGATCAGTTGATACTGTGGATGGGCCACTTGTAACACCATCGGGCGAAGCTCAAGAACGCGCGGAGTCGCACTTAGACCATATCAGAGGGACTGAAGAGACCCAGACTCTGAATCGTCCAATATTATTGCAGGCCGCTGACATGGAGCGTACCAAATCGATACTCGATACGCTTCTTGGACGACCGAAGGGAAGTGACTGGACTGGCCTCAGCTGTGTTGGGAGTCAGAGTCCAACTCAGTGAGACGAAGTCGACCTGAGAACCTCATTGAAATCACATGTTCGTGCAATATTCCAGATGAAATTGTGTACTTTTCTTGTAGCCCGTCATTGCTTCGTCTCGATTTTGTCATTTCTGACTGCTCTGTTCAAAATAATTCCATCCAATATCGTGGAAATCTATTGCATAAGGTCACTTGCCTCTGTATATCAATGGTGAACAGAATCTCTTCGTCGTACACCCGATGAAACATACTTCGCATTTAGACGTGGATGGGAAAGGTGCCCAGGCCCATGCTTCGTCGTAATGATATTTGTGACTGAAATGAATCCAGTATACAACACTTGATGGCTGAAAATACTTTTGCTCTTGGATGACCGTATGAAATTATCAGGAATCTAGTTTATAGGGTCTGTCATTACATATAGACTGTAAACAAAGTAGCCATCTGATAGTTTGTTAACACAAGAGAGTAATGGCGTGGTTACACGCACCACCAGCGCCCTCAACTTCTGCTAGGAGGATTGTGCAGCCCTCCATGATCGCAGTTGTGCCGATGTTGTGATGCCTGTATCCTTCAAAACCCTCATATCGACTCTGTCACCTCCAAGGATTGACCTTGCCTCGCTCTCCTTGATACCACTCATAAGGGTTTGAACAGCATTCCTACCAACATCATTGTTGTTCGGGTCTTCTGGAATGCCACTGATCAGGATCCTGTCGTTCCCAGGTATATTATCAAGGACTTCCGGCTCCCATGAGAGTAATGGAGCCTTCTTTTCGTATGGCTTAATTTGACTTGCGGTCATGAGGAAAACCGTGTTCGGCAGGTGTTTGGGCCAGAGGATTCTCAGGTCACTGTTCGGAATTCCGAATATATCATCCATATTATCTCCGCAACAACATAGATCGTCACAGCCTGCAATGATAGGTCTGCTTTCGTAGTCTCATCCAGGTGGTGTTCACTTACACCTGCATTGACAAGGCAAGATAGAGAACAGTTGACCAATTGCTATGCAACAAGCACAAAACAAGTCCTCCATTGTCGATGTAGGTTGGGGGAGTTGGGGGTTGAGAGTGGAGGAGGAATTGGGGTGATCCAAGCTTGTGGGTGGGGTCACCTTATAAGGCTTCGACGCTAGGATTTCAATAAATCCCAAACTAGCGCCTTCGCATTGATCCCGTAACATTTACCGAGTCTCCGCTCGGCGAGTACAGCCGTCGGGCGTTCCTCTTGTTGAGCGCTGAACAACTGTCTATCTGCTGTCTGTCTTGCTGCATGATGAGACACCGTCAAGCCCGGCAATGCCTTTCTGGGCTTGTAGTGAGACATAAGGGACCACAAATAAATTGGTGAATTATTTTATAGTGTATTTCCTGAAGTCAGGTCGTCGGTGTGTGGTAGCCGTAAGAGTCTAACCTTTGGCCACCACCGTAACGCGATACCTTGCCAGAGCCACCATGAGCGAATACGACGACGACTTTGATTCACTTGATGCGGGCATACTCGCGGAAATGGACGCGTTTGAGGCCAAAGTCAACTCGCTCAACCAGAACCACAACACAAATAACGTCGGGCTCACTAAACGCGCAGAAAACTCCTCAAAAAACGCGTTAAACGAAAAGGAAGTCATAGATATTGATGATATTTTTGATGATTTGACCATGGACATCGAGGATATGGACACACTTGAGGCAGCGGCATCAAAACAGACTGCTACTAGTAAAGTACCGACGACAAAGCCTGCCTACAACCCCGATAAAGCCAAATTCGGATCTACTGTCGCAGGTCCATCAAACTCGCGCTCCTACTCGAACAACCCCTTTCCAAAGCCCGGGACAATGTCAGGCTCGTTACAAACAAACTTGCATGGAGACATCGTGTATCCCTCTTCACCTCCAGCACAACAACCCAGAAATACTGGAAAGAGGCCAGCATTTGGCCAAAGGATAAGAAAGAGCAAGGTGTGGGACCAAACTGCGTTTGCCAAAAGTGGTTGGAAGAGCACAAAGGCCCCAACAGAGAAGAAATCAAAGGCAAGAAAAGGTGACGGGGAAGGAGACGGAGATGTATTGGATGTGGACTTTGAAGACCTGCCCACGCCGTTTATGCCTTGTGAGTTCCATTCAGATTTTGTGCCCTTGAACGAGGCCTCAACTATCCGCCTCCCCGATACGACACGGTGCAGTGAAGTGTGTTTTTATTCTCCTTGAAAAGCCACCGTCTAACATGTCATCAGTCCTGTATGTCTAGGTCCCTATCCTTTCGAACCGGCCCGAGTTGATGCCACTCAACTAGATCAACTCTATGCATCTGCAACCCGATAGAACATCTATAAGAGAGTGGATATTTCCACTGAATCGGGCGAAGCGAGACTATCAATACTCTATCGTGAAGGCTAGTCTCTTCGACAACACCCTTGTCGCACTTCCTACCGGATTGGGCAAGACATTTATCGCTGGATGTGTGATGCTTAACTGTAGGTTATCCTCCTATTT
>WSTQ01000379.1:0-14957 GCA_019627725.1 Serendipita sp. 401 | reverse complement strand
TAACTCATCCAAGTAGGAGATATAATACTACTATCTTCTGTTCAAGCTGTATCCTATCGAATGTACCTATGGAATCCTTGGTAACGTGTTGTTCGCTCGAACTTTGGACCTAGCGTAAAGTTTACACATTCGCTGAACCCCTGAAACACTACGCCCCATGTTAAATGATCTACTGTTTACCGCTCAAGTGATCCTTATGCATTGAATCCCGCCAAACCTATTCTATCTTCTCCATTTGGCCTTACACATTTTCGTGCTCGATGTAAGTGAAAATTGACAGTTTTGTTAATTAAAAATGAGAGAGAGAGACGCTAAATACCGTCCCATGTCAAGTTTAGGTGACGAGCCTCCCATCGTAAAAAACGTTGAAACATCAGGCCGGCCTCTGGTATAGCGATACCACCGCAATCAATGTAGCTGTAGATGCTTGGTAAAGGAAAGCCGTTCTGATGATCAAACAATTGGGCTTGCCGCGCTTTCACCGACCTCAGCCTCTGTAGCCCTCAATACTGAAGGGATTAGGAAGAAGTCGATGGCTAATCTTTTAGGTTATATGGCTCGTTTAGTCGTACGGACTAAGTTTTGTATCCGTTTACCAGCAATGTGCAGGTAAGGAAGGCTCGGTCAAATTACGACTGAAATACAATAGCCCAATGAAACCATTAACACTCGTTTGTGGCGACTGGACGAAGTGATTTGCTCTTTCAGTACACACGCCTGATCATGAATGCCTGTGCATCTGTGTCACTGCGTATCTCTCTGTCAGAGCGAAGGGGAGACCTTGGTAGATCGAGCTATGCGTCACAACATATTTATGCGTCCCTCGTGAACTGCCGAGCCCAAAACGGACGAAATCAACATGCATCCAGCCCTTGCTTCGACACTAGAATATAGTCCTCCCCCGCAAGAGCCGTGAATTAGGCGGGAAATTTCCCGACCGCAGAACTGGCGATTGACTCTTCTCACCAGCCAAGCGTACTCTGACCCCTGCGGCGATACCTCGATGGTACTATATCACGACGGCTTCATTCAGGTGAACATCACCTCGTCGATCCGACGGTCCGTCGCAGGCTAAATACGATTTTGATGGTCCGTCTTCACAACGCCGATCCTTTGGTTACGATGCTCCAGTGTCTATAAAGGCAGTATATGCTCCCTGAACATGAGCAAAAACACCTTTCTCCCTCGACTTTGACTCAAAAGAAAAACATGGGCAACATTGGTTCTGTCTATGGAGGAGAAACTACAAAGTACGAGGGTTTCTTGGTTAAGTCAGCTGTACTCACATTATCGCTAGTCTCCAGAAGCGCGCCATCTTCATCTATGTCTCCCCTAGTGGCTCCGACTCCAACTCCGGGACATCTACTTCCGCTCCTTTGAAAACTATCCAAGCCGCTGTCAACAAGGCTGTTGCCGGCGATACAATCTTCCTTCGAGCGGGCACCTATGCGCCGTCGACGAATATTCAAATCACCAAATCCGGTACTTCTTCTGCCCCCATCACGTTGAAGAACTACAACGGAGAAAAGGTCATCATCGACGGAGAGAATATGCCGTATACACCCGCCGCTTTGGACGCCAGTTTACCCAATGCTGACCGAGGCGCCATTCATATCCAAAATGCAAATTATTGGATCTTCGAAGGTCTGGAGATTATTCACGGCGCATACGGGGTATACTCTAGAGACGCAAGCTACAATATCTATCGCAATCTAATCACCAGGTACGAGCTCCCGTCCAGCAGCTTATGAAATATGCTACAAATACAATCAAATGTACAGGGACAACTATGAATCCGGGCTGCAAATCCAAGGGAGCGCTTCTTATAATCAAGTGATCAACCTCGACTCGTATGGGAATCGCGACCCTCGAAAGAACGGCGAGTCTGCAGATGGCCTTGCGATAAAAGAGGGGTCCGGAACAGGGAATGTTGTGCGAGGCGCACGATTATGGAATAATGCTGACGACGGATTTGATGGTAAGAGATCACAAGAGGGACCACACACAGCCTAATGAACCCACCACCATTCGTCGCACTATATGATAACGAACCCAATTAGCCTGGATGGTGAGAGCTCACTCAGCATATTGGGTGGAAGGAACTAATCACTGCTCGGTAGTTCACCTCACCAATTCTGATCGAGAACAGTGTAGCATGGGCCAACGGGTTCAATAGATGGGGATTCTGTAGGTAATCTACCTTCATAAACTGAATACGCTTAACCCACCATCCACAGCGAACTTTGTTGGGGATGGCAATGGCTTCAAGATGGGAGGAGGTGGGAGCACCTATCCTGGCGCCCATACCATCAACAACAGTATGGCGTTCTCGAACGCTGTCGCTGGGTTTGTTGACAATGGTAATCCCGCAAAAATCACGTTCATCGACTGTACAGCTTGGAATCACACCGGCCCGGGGTTCAAGGTGACTTCTTCACCAAGTGTTCTCAAGAGTAACCTCGCTATTAAGAACAACCCGAACTCGAATTTAGGCAGTTCGGTTACCCAATCGGGAAACTCGTGGAATATTGGTGGAACCTGGACTTTACCCAACACTAATCCGAGTGTCATTACCGGGACTAGGCTGTCAAACGGCCTCATACCGTCCACAAACTTCCTGGTACCCAGCGGAAGCACTGTAGGGGCGACATTCGTGTGAAAAGCTGTGATCTAGAGCTCTTATGTCCCTGTATCAGTTACCATATCTGCTATCTATCGTATTTCGAGCTTACAAATAGTGGTAGCCGGCCTTGTGTGGCGGACTGAGGGTTCAAACCTTGTCACCGTCGACGTTCTCTCGTTGACACTTCGTTTCTTCATTTGAAATGATTTCGGTATTGAAGAAGCTGTGGAAGACTATCATGTGAGCATGTAACGAACGATTTTTTGTTGAGTCGCTTGACAACTGATACTTTACGCTCTAAACTCGGGGCGTGTTTTTGCGGGGAAATCTGGGGCACTGCATCAATTTGAGCGATCTCAGAAACGCACCAATATCCTCGTTCCATGTGATTTTATGCGTTGGCGTATTTAGTGTTGTGTACATCATGTTTGCGAACGGCGAGTTGAAGCAAAAGTTTCCCGTTTCTCTCACTCTGACTCTCGATCTTGCTTTCTAAAACAAACACCATGCGTCTTACCTCTCTCTTCTTCCCCGCGACCATCTTTCTCGGTGCTGTGGCAGAACGGATCCCCAGTCCGTTGGAGGCGTTTAAGAGAGCAGGGCCGTCTGCGGGTACAGTCATGACGAAATGCACTCAATCGGGAGTTCTCGCTCTTGCATTCGACGATGGACCGTATCAATACACGTCGGCCCTGGTCAATACCCTCAATCAAGCTGGAGCCAAAGCGACCTTTTTCGTCACGGGAACCCTGTACGGTGAGTCAAATAAGCCAATTAGACGGTCTTGGATGTTTATCCGTGCTCAGGGTGCATCCATAACCAAGCAGCAGCCGTCAAGGCTGCTTATAACGCTGGTCACCAAATTGCCTCCCATTCGTGGAGTCACCCGTCCAATTTTGGCTCCATGAGTACCCAGCAACTCACTACAGAGATGCAAAAGCTCGAAGGCGCCCTCAATAAGATCATCGGAAAGAAGCCAACCTACATGCGTCCTCCTTATCTGGCCACGGGAGGAAACGTTCTCAACACGATGAGAACACTTGGATATCGAGTGATTACGAACGATGTAGACGCGGGCGACTGGAACGGTCTCTCGGCACAACAAAGCGAACAAAGATTCCAACAGGCGGGAGCTGGTGGTAATGGTCATATTCCTCTCATGCACGAGACATATTCCTCGACTGTCTACACGTTGGTGCCATGGTTAATCAATTGGGCGAAGCAAAACAAACTGCGATTAGTTACTGTTGGTGAGTATCTCCTCGCCTTGCTCTGATTTGGGGCTGAAGGACTCCGTAGCCGAATGCTTGGGAGACGCTGGTGGTGCTTATGCCAATCCTACTGTCGCCGCAACTAGCACTTGCTGAGTGCCGACTTGTGATAACCTTTTGATAACGACACAATCACTCACCACTACGAGTATCACTAAGAATGGCTCAGATAGTATCAGGGCATTAATTGCCTACGTTGAGCAATGCATGAGGGACTACGGTTACTGGGCAGAGCCTCGACTGTGAACCTAAATTTCCCCTAAAGGATACAGGCTAGTCGCGCAAACTCAGATATCCGCGTGTTTTCTGGGGATTAAGCAACACTCGCCTTTAATTCCCAATCGCCCAGTCGTCTCCATTACCCACGAGTACCATGTCGTGGTTGGCATCTGTCGATCGAAAGGCGAGCCCTAGCTTCGGAATGCATCTGGTTAGGCTATTTGGAAAGACCAATTGAGAAACTTCCCGAGTAGCGGCTACCTGCCAGACCGAGACTCGAAGGATGAAACACATCCGGGCCTTAAAGGCTAACCATTGGCGAAAAGGTTTTCCTCCGTGCCCTACAACCAGCAACATACCTCTCGTAGGAGAGAGTCCTCCATAATGTCCTACTCGCTGGAGACGATTGTGTTCCAGTTTCGGTTATCACGATATATGTCCGTCTCGGCCCTCACACTTTGGGCTTATGACTTCCTCCTGACAATCTCAGACGAATTTGAGTTGCTGTGGTCACGTAATGGAACGAGAGTCAAGCTGTTATACCTCATCGTAAGCTAGAAACCTCTCCAATTGGTCATTCACTGATTCAAGCAATCATTCCTTAGGGTAGGTATTTACCCGTTGTGGGGGCTTCATTTATGGGGAGTAGTCAGTACTATCCAAACTCGTTTACACGCGATGAAATGACCGTCGATAAACAGGCTTGATTCCGACTTGGCAGTCATCTCAGTCGTCTCTCGTACGTATGATTTTGCTCTCTTCGTCGTCCAAAGTGACTTATCTATGTATTCAGGCGTGGGTATTCGATTTCAAATAGCTTCTTCCAACCTCAAAGCTCTCCATAGATGCCGAGTCTCCTTCGCTATCATCATTGCATGCATGACCATTCAAACCAGCGTGTCTATGAGTGTGTAATGGGGCTTGATTAGTCATTGTGGTGGACTGACCTGTGACAATTAATAGGCATTTTCACTATGAGACTATGTCTCATCTATGCGATGCAACCAATAGTTCGACGCTTTCTCGTCCTATGTCTTCTCCTCACCGTCTCGAGCTTCGTTGCGTTTCAAGTTCTGACCCTCCACCATGCTTTACCTATCATGACTTGGAACCCGCGAATACACCTCTGTCTCATCTTGGAATATGAAACTTGGGCTTTAGGGGCAGCGTATATCGCACCAGTTCGTATGCCATACCGTTATGGGCGAGAGCTGACCAGCTTCTCAAGATCTTCATGGAGTCGATCATATTCCTTGCCACTCTACTTCATGCACTGCTTTATATCAAAACAAGCGGCAACGTTAACAGATCCACAAGGGAGATTCTACAGAGGCTCTATATCGATGGGACACAATACTACCTGGTACGTGCGCCAATAAGTTACACTCAACTAATACCGACCGTGTGGCTGATTTCCTCCGCAACAGCTTCTTTTAGCTTTTCGTCTCGGAACAGTACTAGTCTACTACCTAGCACCTCCGGGACTGCAGCTGATGTTCAACCAATTCGAGTATTTCGTCTCTAGTACCCTCACAAGTCGGTATTTTCTCTCCTTCCGACGCCAGATCATCAACTCCCAGACGATGCGACTAATAGGTGGGGTCAGTGGTCTCAGCGAATCGGTATCCGTGTCTGCACATATTAGTTCGCCTGCAAGACCCGAGACCACGCGAGATGAAGTAGTGATGGGTACGATGCAGAGTGCATAACTGCACGATCTCATGACTCCTGCCGCGACCTGAAGGAGTGGCATAGCTTAGAAGTATACATAACATAGCTCAACACAGTATGAGACGCCATCCTGCTCTCCTGTGTATGAAAGGCAACTTGTCGAATGCACTTTGGAATCATAGGTAGCATGTTGTTCCACTCTTGGACCCTGCGTCGTGCTTACACGTTTCCGGAGCACCGCGACTCCTACCAGACGAGCTATTGTTCGGTGCTAACATAATGCTTATGTCTTGGTAGTGTCATACCTGGACCCTATGGAACGTTCCGTCTTTGCCGTTTTGCTCAACGCGTTGTCGTGTTCGATATAAGTGAAACTTGATGGTTTCACTGGTTTATTGATAAATAAATACGCTAAATAGGTTTCTGTGTCATGTTTAGGTGACGAGCTACTCGTCGTATTCGGGTTTTCGTGCGCGGGGCACTGTCAGTGTCGTCCTGTTTGAACTCCTCCCCTTTTGTATGATCAGTACTAGAATGTAATCACAAATTCCTCATTGTAACTTTCATTCTAGCTTTGCTACGTCCTCTCGACCATTGTTTCGTCGCCCACCACAGTCTGTCATTCCGGCCTTTTATCTTGCCAGAGGAACATCGCTACGTTTCTATATGGGAAAAGACGGTCAGGCTCGGACATTAGGCCCACAAACAGTAGGTTTTAGTGTTGTCCCTCGTCGCATATTTCTCGAGGTCCTGGGCTAATGAAGCACGGCAATTTCTAGTAGCGACCTTAACTCCCATGCATCTAGGACCACCGATCTACAGGAAATGTTGGAAGCACGACAGTGGTCTGTCCGGCAAGGAGGGCCTGAAAAGTGCGATGTCGAATACAGCCCGGCAGTATGACTATACCTGACAACTGGATCCCGGCCAACCCTCTCTCAAACTGCCCTTTTTTCTTTTTCTTTTTTCGCACATTTACTGAGCTGCTGTTAGTGGTACTGCACTGGGAGTAGCCGAGACGACACCCAACGTCGAAGAGAATGTTTTGCAGTTCCAGGTATCGAAGTATCCAGCGATCACAGTCGCGTCTCTATGCGTTTACGACGAAATTCTTACCATCACCGACAAGTTGGAGTTGCTACCGTAATTATATAGTTGATGAACAGGACCATGAGTATGGCTGTATATCTTCTGGTAAGTCAAATACATTTGAGAAAGATTGTATGCTTACATTACAGCTCTCTACGTCCGTCTGCAGAGGAGATCGTTGGAATAACCATTGCTGGAACAGGTTTCTAGTCTCCACTTGCGGCTTGGTTCATTGAATAACCGGGAGGTTTCTCGTTATGCTTCTTATATGATACCCTGGACTGCCGAGGCGAGTAATTCACCCTTCGTCCTCTCGTTGTTTGTTAACTTGTAACGATAGGCGTCCGCGATACTATAGCCATTCGCGAAAGGGAGGTGGGTTGCTTTTAGGCAAGCAGGCGCCTAATAGCTTTCTTCAATGTCGTGATACATACAGCGATTCAGAAAGTCGTGTCTATGAGTATGTCCTCTCCCTCTCATTGCCATTGGTCCTCTAATCGACCACAGTCGTCTTCACAATAAACTCGCCTATGTGCGGTCTTTTTCCTACGGGTTTATGTAGGACGATCTCCCGCATTCTCTCTCTCTCATCGCCCAGATCGTCACTCTACTTGTTTTCCATGAATTTAAGCTCGCTAGTGTTCTTCCTGGCATGATGAGGATCTTTTCCATGCGTCGCTGACCCACAAATCTATACGTGACTTGTAGGCACCAGTTATGTCACCCCGGTATACACGCACATCTTCCTAGTATCGTGATGTCACTGACCATCCATTTAGACTATAATGAATTCACTTTCGTTGCCACGGTTCACTACGCCTGAATAATAGAAAAGCAATTCGATGTGATGGAGGCAGCCACTGGTTCTTGCTCCCCAGGCTCTACGACGGAATATAGTACTATGTGGTGCTTTCGAAGTCGTTTCCCTCACATCCAGAAGAGTACTAAACCTATTCAGCTGACGTGAACCTGAGACGTAACCTGTTCCTCACTTTCGACCGGGAGAAATTCTCGCATTCTACCTCGCCCTTATCATCACGATACTCCTATTCTATCATTTCAAGTATTTGGTATCAATTACATTGACTTCATGCTTCTTCCCTTCCTCTCGCCACAAACAGCGACGCAGTACCCAACAAGGAGACTGAGCGAGGATCCCTCGCCTCCCGCCGCTAGGTGCAGCTATTATAAAGCGGACCAGTTTGCAATGATGAATGCACGAAGGAACAATAACAAGGTGCGTCCCATGGAGGTGGTCAACTAGGCTACGGGAACGAAGAAGCCTGAGAAAACGAGGCCTTTGGGATATAGTCGTATTGTTTCTCATAGTATCGTTGCTAATATAGAGGAGAGGTCCGAAGATATCGAGCCAAGTCCGTCCTCTGTAGAAGGAACGATCATCCACCCTCAATGACACTTTTTAATGGAATAAATTGACAATTGTACGGGTTGCACCCAACTGCATCCTCCGGTGACCACGGCGGCTCATGCTCAGGGTGCACAAGGCGTAACCTGGACCCTTCTAAGTGACTTTTTTCACCCGTCATTCCAGTCGCCGAACGAATGGTGTCTGCTCTGCCATTCTTCGGAAGCTTGCTACTCGTCGCCTAATGGCTTCGGAAGACGTCGTCGAGCTCACACGGCACAGTTGCTGTTCACGGCAGAACTCTACAAATTCTACAGCCCCAGACGGGCAGCTTAATCATCTCTCACAGTCGCAGAAGAGGACCCGACTGACCGTAGTACGAGACTTGTTGCCGCGTGCTTCTGCGCTGTCCCGGATCACAGTATTGTGAATACCACCAGCTTGCATTTGGATAGTTCCTTCTCATCTCTCCTCTGTGCAGCGTTCAGACCTGCCCATTTCTATCTAATAGCAGCTACCGCCAGAAGTTCCGTGTTGAGTGATCGTTGCAAGCAAGGCACCAATATAATCTTCTCTACGGTTTCCTTGGCGTCTTGGAAACGTCGCTCTTTCAAGATCTTGCGTCCTGCCACGGTTTCACTAGCCGTGTTCGAAAGGCACCTATCCCGTAGGCATTCTCCGTAGCCTACAAGCTGTCGAAGTCTACTTTGGTACACAAGTCTTCAATTCTGGGACCTTTTCTCCGCTGGGTTACGTCTCGCTCGGTATATCTGCTGTAGTCTCGGTATGGCTATCTTCATAACTTCAGCGAACTCTGCGTTATTTACATACCTGCCGAATAGGAAACATATTTTCTCAGCACGTGCGGGGTTCAAATCTTTCGAATACATAAAAGAGGTAGCTACAGGCTCGGGGTTATTGTTCCCAGCAACGTGCAGCAATCTATATATAAAACCTAAAAGGCTAAAGGATGAAAGTAGGTTCACCCCAACGCTTTTTCCACCACGTCTTGGTATTAACCGTGATTTCCCTCTTCTCATCCTCCGACTCTTATCCTACGCTCGCCTCCCACTACATGTAGCTCTTTACCCTTTTCATTCCATTCACCATTTCTATCATCTGTACCCTTGCTCTCCCAGGCGACGAGGTCATTGTCGCTCGCGATGAGGACACAGCGAATGCTCCTGACGTAAGTCAGCTGATTGCACCTCCCCCCTTTCAGGGACTAATTGTGTTCTCTACTCTAGCTCTTCAAGAGGCAATGTGACTACGATACGCCTTGCAAGGGCTACGGATGGGCTCACACCCTCCACTGCGGCGATGGCAACTTTGGATGTGTCGAGGGCAATGTTTATCAGATTGGGGGTGACACTAACGTGTGCGACTATGGCACCCGCACATCCTGTCAGAAATGCGGGAAACTGACTTGTTAGGCAGACGGCTGCTCCAAAGGACTAGGGATGAAATTCTCATCGCTTTGTTCTCGTTTCATACCTATGAAATATAACGTAGTTCACCCTTAATAATGTTATCTTATGTGGACGAGTTTTGTTCGATGCATTTGGGAGACAGTCCTCCAACTTGAACTCTACCGCTACAAAGGCGGGAAAACGGGGCTATTGCAGGCTGTACAGGCGAACCTCTAACGAAATAGAAACACAACGTGGAGCATTCGACTGGGTTCCTACATCAACATGAATACGAACAAGGTCGCAATTAGACCGTAGCTAGCTGGCAGTAGCTTGGTGGCCGCAGAACTCGTGCTTCTTCTTATCCTATGTAACGGTAAAGCGTTAGCGGGTGCTGAGCAGCTAATTATAATCCAATAACTACTCACGTAGCGCCGTCATGGTTATAAGCACAGTCAGATTGTGAGGCATCTGCGCAACCGCCATGTTGGATCTCGATGCTACTGTCTTGCTTTGCCAGCGCATAGTAGAGCTTGGAGGGTAGCGTAAACGTAAACTCGCGACACACTGGCTGGGTCGAGGTGGAAGACGTATTGAACTCTTGCCTATAGCTGCCGTAGGAAACGCTAAACTTGGCCGGGGTTGGCCCAACGACCGCCCGGATCGAAAAGCTGTTACCGGAAAGAGGGAATGAGATCGTCGAGTTGGCTTTAGTGGCCGAGCGGATTCCATCACGACTGAGGGCGCAGTCCGGGACCGTGGTATTCTTGATCCATGCGTCTGGGGGCAGGTAGGAAAACAGAGGATTATCAGCTCCGAGAACAGTCACGATCTGCGGTACATTGTCGATCAGGCTGGTGAAGGGAATGGTGAGAGAGGGAAGCAAAGAGGTGCCAGCCAGAATGGAAGTGTCCGTCGCTGGAAATGTCGGCACCGACGTGATGAGTGTGTCAGTCGTTTCTGGGGGCTGTTGTCGGGATCCGGGAACGTGTATCAAGGTGAGCAGCAACGTCGCCCAGACAAAGTTGTGGCCGAATGGTCGCATTCTTACAGATCCTTAACTTCAAAGTACGAGATGTATGCTGTAGGAGGCTTTGGAAAGACGGCGAGGGAGTGGGAATCAGCCGCAACCTTGAAGAGAGAGGAACTAGGGAAGGACGCCAGCGTACAAATACTGCTCCTTAGGGCCTCGCGTCTACCTTGGACGAAATGCACAGTTATGCTGATATCCTGTGACTGTACCTCGCCCAGTTCGTTCAATCTATCCAGTCGTCGTCGAAAGTGGCAAGTTCGGTTCTCGATTCCTCGTGTTTGCGTCATGCTCCGCAGGGTATCAGCATCTAGTCTCAGAGCCAATGCCACTCCATCAGCTTCTTAATGGTCGAACCTGGCTGTTTAACAGTTTAACTCCACAGCCACCCACACCGGCCACAATTTTCTTGGATTGCTCCCCATTGTCAAATACTTAGGGCAGGAGCTACTGTGTATCCAGTACACTGGTCGAGTTGGTCGTAGGGCAATCCGTACAAATTGAGGACCAGCCTACCTGCCTTAGTGTGGACGCCACCCGGCAGCACCTCAATCCGAACGAACGAGATCCAACTGATCACCATTAATCGGCCCAATACTCGTTTCAACAGCACGAAGAAAGCATGGGCCGATTCTGTGTACCAGGTGAGTCCATACCTTCGCATAAGAAGATACAGGAGCTGAAACTTCGGGGCGAGCAATCGTTACGGTCGACCATGTCGAATAATAACGGGAATGCCCCGCTGCTCAAGAGAATGACAGCAAAATGGAATAATACGTCTGGTCGTCTCCGCCTACTTCTATTGACGATTGTGTCGCTCGGGCTTTTATTTTGCATCATCTGTCCCGTAGCCGTCTACCTCTTGAGCAGAAACGTTTCATATGCCATCCCTTTGGCTGATGCAGGTACCAGTACCCCTGTGCGTTTGTCTTTAAACGATTGGCCCTTCGCTCACTCATCCTTCTTGACTATAGATACAACTAGCTGGTCAACTCCTTGACGTGAATATTGGCGCCAGGACATTGTCGATGGAATGGTATATCCTTCCTAATGATACATTTTGCTCCTCGCCACAAATGGTGGACATCTACCTAGATCGGTAGGTATTTCGTAGGGTCGCTATATCCGTGGAGGGCTGAAGTTTCTTCTTCCAGCAATCTCCTCGATAGCAGCAGTCCAGGCCTAGGCAATGACGATTCCACCGTGTCTAATACTGTTCTGCAGTCTCCCACATTTAGTCTTAACGGTACAGAATGGTGCACCAATAGAGGTCATCCTCATGAGAATGTTGTGAGGTTCAGGTCGATTTGGAAGCTCAACGACGAATTTGGGGCAACAAAGGCTCGCGGTTCTCCCTTGTATTATCCCTATGACGAGTCAGTATCGTTTCGCAGCCACGGAATTTGTGCCACTTCAGCCTTTTGACTTACGGCGGGTAGGTATTTTGCGCAGGTCTACATGTATGCGGTCAATCCGACGACGAATGCGAGCGTCGGGCTTTCCGTCGAGCAAACCTGGGGTGTTGTAATGTTCGTGAATATGACTTACTTGCTTCAGACTGGCGGCATTGACGTACACGTGTTTTCCTAGGGACCTCGACATTTCGTTGGACAAGGGCCATCCTATAAATACAATGGACGGTGGCTTGTTCTATGTCTTGGATATTTCCCGCTCCAGAGCGGTGAAACTGGCCGTTCTTATTTTGGTCATATCATGCTGTGTGTCTTCTTCCCCCAACGTTGTCAGTCTTGGACACTGACAAAAGTGACCTCGACGCGATAAAGGGGCTGCATCGGTCGCGTTCCTCGCTATCAGCATTGCTTGTTTCATTTACAAGTCTGAAGAAATTCTCAAAGATGTACTCGTACTTCCAATAGCCGCACTTTTCTCTTTCCTACAGGTCAGATCGGTCATGCCCGGTTCACCTCCAACCTTTGGTGCGTGGTCGTTTCCCGTGTGCCCTGGATCTTACTAAAGAACCTGACACATAGGAACAATGATAGGTCATATTTGCTTTTACCACTCCCCGTACAATACTTTGATCGCTTACTGAGCCCACTCGTTTCTAGATTTTTTCGGCATCCTACCGAACCTCATCATAATCAGCTTTAGCGTGAGTATTCGATAGAGGCGCATAGTATCCCGACTAACGCCATACCTCGAATAGTCTGTCGTTGTGCTCTTTGTCGTTCTCTATCGGCGCAGTAGGATGGAGGACACCCCTGCTCCCGCAGAGGATCCTCCCGAAAAATCTGCCAAGATGGAGTCTTCCACAGATTAGTCACATGTACATGTCATTGTTTTACAAATGATATACAGTCGGACCCTCTAGCAAGCCGATTGTGAGGAAGGGACATTCGTTGATCTATCGCGAGCCGAACTGGCCGTCGCCATCTCATGGTGAGATAGCTTATGAGCTATTTCAACGTAGAGACCTGCTAAAGAGAAAGATGACCATTCAACACGAGTGTAGTACCATGGACCCTCCCACATTGTCCACTTCTAATTGGACCAAGCTTCGTCGGCTCGAATAACATGTCTTGTCGTTATCTACGTCACTCTTGATATCGACATTGTCATCAACTCGCACTTGCCTGTCCGGCTGCCTTGATTACCTTCGGAAAGATCGGAATTTGTTCCTTTCAGTTCATAGGTCAGTACTCAATCGCTGGTTAGAACTCTCGTGAGCTATTGCGTCAATGGGTCGTGAGTGGGGTGGGGTGGCACTTCTCTGAACTCAACTACGACAACATCAGGATGTCGAAAACAGCTGAATTAGCCTACTACAACAATTCTTACGTCTTGGCTGGAGATCGAAGACTTGTACCGGTTGCTCGCAACATCGATCCCCCAGCGACGGTATACCTCACATGCAGCTTGTTCCCTTCATCACTCTAGCGATCTTCGCCGCCAATGCTTATCCACTGACGGAAGGCAAGGAATCATATTCCAGGACCGATCACCCACGAACATTAACGATACTCCTTTCGGGGGTATTGTGAACGGCCATGACGTTTTGATAACTCGAGGACGAACAAATGGAGTTGTCCCTCGGTCGTGTGGCTATAACAGTATTTCAAATTTCTTGGGATAACATATTCATTACAGGACGTGCCTGTCAAGCTATCGAAAGAAGCTCACTAATGAGAGACGAGCAGAAGAAGACGAGGCAACTGCGAGGACCAGTGGTCAGCATATCGTGGGTTAGACAGCCACCGGCCGTAAGGTTCCCACCTTTGTCTCTTCATCAGCTACTACCGTTCTCCCAAGGGTACCGGCTCGATCTGGTACAGTTGCACTTGTCGCCTTCATATGCGGCTCGTTTGCCAGGAAAGCTTGTACCAATTTCCGGCTGTCAACCAAACTAAGCGACATGCCAGCAAGTAAAGGCTATTAGGCAAGAACTATTCTACGGTTAGTGTCAACAACAAGTCGCCCAGGATGCAGGATACGCACTCATCTTTAGAAATAGCCCCGAACCAGGGGGCAGTTCGAAACCTTTTCAAACTCTAAGGAGATTGATGGCAGAAACGATCCTCTGCCCAACCAAAGAGTCCTACCTCAGGCAGCATGCTCGTTTATGGTGACAACGAGCATATCATCGGCCCGAGCGCCCCTCTCCGGAAGTCAATGTTTGCTTGACCCTACGGATCACCCTAGATTGAGGTTAGTCTGCCATATATATATATACGCCGCTCGATTTACTCAATAGATTGTAATCAGATCGTGGCGCCGATGCACCATAATTTATACTCGGCCGCCCGCGTCCTCTCGACGGCTCGTACTCGTCGTCGCCACTCCCGTGGTGTCTGGATCCACTCGACCAAAGGGGAATTCAGATCGTGTGTAACAGTATCTTATGTAAGCCTCCTACAATTATTCAGTGGGTTGATCAGTAAGCTGCCGGGTTGTCGCGATATACACTTGTATCCGGCGATGGGCAAAGAACTATGCAGAGCATCATATTCAAATCTCTATATCTAAATGGACTATAGACACGTAAAGGTCTTCTTTATCGAAGGAAATTCGGAATCTTGGGTAAGGCGTTGTTCAACTCTTGGACATCGCATCAAGTTTGGACTTGGCAAGGCACTGCAATTCATTGTGATGCGCCATCTCGCAACACTGGAGCGACGTTGATATCAGGAATACCGTCTGTCCGAGAGAGACCAATTCCGACCCAAAGACCTCGCCGACCTCCTTTCTTCGATCCTTGTGTAAACGCATTGTCATGCTCGGTGTAAGTGAAATTGGACACTGCTTCTGGTCAAGAGAGTGG
>WSTQ01000378.1:0-14965 GCA_019627725.1 Serendipita sp. 401 | reverse complement strand
TGGATCCGCCGGTCTCATTTCTCACCCCATTTGACTGATCGACCCTCTCCCCTCGCCCCCATCTCGAATTCCAATCAGATATTTAGGTCCCTCAATATCCTTTGTCTTTGGTCGACGAGCACCACTACCATATGCTCCCACCTCCCTTTCCCTCTCTTCCTTTCCCTTTTCACTCCTACCGTCTACTTTTGGATGCTCTGAAGAGACTTGAGTACGTCAAGACCTCGCACAATCCCATTATATTACCGTTAGGTTAGTAGTATCTGGGACAACGACGACAACAGGTGCGCCCTATTTTATATTTGCGACCTTATGCTTTCCCCCCACAAGGCATTCCTTTTATTTGCTCATTTGTTCGTACCCCTTCACCGCCGTCCCGCGTTCGATCTCCCCTCCCACGCTGTGACGGTGACACAGGGAGCAAAGAAACAAAGTTGTACATGTTCGATCTGGTGGCGTCGTCGTCGTGTTGATTGGCCTCTCATCTCTTCCTCTTCCTGGTTCCCACCTTCGCGCTCCAACTACTCACCCATATCAAAGCCCGAATCCGAATCCGAGTTCTAGATAGAGACCGACAAACTAAACATCTCAGACCAAGCCAATGCAACCAAATCGAAGGGAAAAACCAAAAGAGATGGAGATGTGAGCATGTCAAGAGTGGAACCCCCCCCCTTTTTGCTTCTTTCTTATCTCCTTTTTTTCTTATCTGCACACGAGATTTCTCAACCTTTCCCCTTTCCCTTCCTCGTCCTCGTCTTCGTCGTCGTTCGTATCGTGGGATTTTGGGATTTTGGGATCTTGAGATCTTGTGGGGTACGTAACATTCGTGCCGTAGCCGCAGCCGCAGTACAGATGACCAAAAGGATCGAGACTAGTCCCTGTGAGTCCCTGTGGCGGGCCAGGCTCTCCCCGACCTTTCAATCTCCCGATCACTCTCAATCCATTCATTACCATCCCACAACAGTGACAAAATATTGCGTCTTCTATTTCCATAGGGGGTTGTATAGGTAGTTTATATGATACATTCCGTTAGATCCACAACAAACACAGTCGGTAAAACACGACGACAAAAGGTCCAACAAAATGTAAAAAGCGATAAAAAGGGAGACAACGTGAGTGAATGCGTGAGGGGAATCATCTATCGGGATAGGTATCGCTGATACCTATTCGATCTATCGATGGCAACTTTGCGAGTTCAAAGTCTTCGTTTGACGTCCCATCCCCCCCATCTTTATCATCTTCGTCGTCTGCCCTTAGTGCTTCTCCAAACACACGACGGTGATCGTAAACGTGAAAGCGATTGAGGGCCTGTGCAGACGAAGGCGAAGGTGAAGGCGTCGCCGTCCCATCCCCTCCCATTTCCTCTTCTTCATCCACCACCGCAATAGCATCATCACCATCATCACCACACGATACCCAAAATGGATCTGTAGGTGTCGCCACCATTGACGTCTTCGGCCCATGCGAAGACTTCCAGAGAGCTGATGTCCTCGCCGAGGACAATCGATCTTTAGACCCTCTTCCACTCTTCTTACTTCCACTGGGACCGCCGGAACCTGCACCATTGGCATCAGCAATGCGACCACCGTTGCCTCCTGTCCCCGCTGCGGCCGTGAAATCCACGGTGGCCTCGACATAGGTCGGTAGAGGCGGGTTGGCGGCCAAGCGCAACGCGAGCGCGAACCGACAGGTGAACGTGCTCGTCAGGGCGAAATTTAGATAGTCAAACATGGGTTTGAGATGGATTGGCGTGAGGTACCACTATAGAACGCCGGATGGCATCAGTAAACGTCGGTTGAAATAAAGGACAAGATGAGAGGTGCATGTATGCGCGCGTGGATGTGTGTATGTGTATATTCCTGGTATGTATGAGAGGAGCGCAAGGAAGGACGATACGTACAACGAGACAACTTGAAACACGGAGAGTGAACACGAGCTGCAAGTGATTAAAAAAAGGAAATACGTCAGTCGCTGGAAAATCAAAGAAGAGATCAGGTTTTTTCTTACAGCAAAATAGAGAGAGCCGTCGGCATAGAGGCGACGGAGGAGTGGCGAACCGTCTTTTGGATCCAGATATGCGCTCCGATCGATCGCATGCTTGACCATCGCATACATGATCATGATCTCGCAAATAAGCTGGGGAAGAGGTAGGAGGACGTGACTGCGTCAACAACCGAACTCTCGAATCCCAAAGGCGATATAGTGAAACGTACCGGTGCCAAGACAGAGCTGGCCATGAAATATTGCATCATGTCTGAATTCGGACTTGGGGCTGCGCATTCCTTGTTCACGACGCGGAGAATAGCTAAGCAAGGAAGGGGGAGAACACGTGAATAGAACGTTCGTGGGTTGCGGCGGGGGGCGGAGAGGCGGACGTACGATTTAACATGACGAACGCGGTGCTCGCGAATGCGAGTTGTAGAACGACGGAAGTCCAGAAGGAGCCCACTAGACAGATGCGCATGATTGGGGAGGATTGATACAATGTATACATCCGGACGCAGAATATAGCTATGATTAACGATGAGCATGCGTGATAATTTAGAAGAGAGAAGATGATGTGCTTACCGGTCGCAGAGGTAGTGGCAATTGTGCATATCGCGGCTCCGTAGATTGTGAGGCGGCACCTAACCATAAATGTGAGTCCGTCTGTCTGAATACCCGCCACCACTACGCACATCTAAATAAAGATAAAGTTGGTTAGTACGATCGAAAAACCGGGGGAAAAGCGGAGCGAGAACGTACCTCGATGGTCATTTTGGTTAGGAAAGGGGCCATTCCTGAAGAGCGAGCGGGGCGGTTGCAGGGCGAACAATCAGCTGTCAGACGAGTGATTGATGGTGAAGAGGCCGGTACGGTACCTATCATCGTGCAGACGAGACCAATAGCGGGGACATATCGGGTCTGCGGCAGCCATAAGCTTACTGGGGCCACTAAACGGAGGGTCGAAAGAGACGAGGGGACGCACCACTATATATAATATTCGTACGAGTGCTATTTTCTTGGTGGTCTTCCAGAAGAGCGTTATCTACCAGGTTTTGTGAGATCTGACGGAGAAGGATGATAGCGTTAGCGAGGGCAAAGTCGCTAAACACACCTCATCACCCAGAGTGAGAAAGTAGTCGTAAAAGTAGACGACAGTTCCAACGGTGGCCGTATATTGTGTCACCCGTAACTGTAACATTTCCTTTGCAAGGTCCTCAATGGACCCGGCAATAGTGGCATCCATCTCCTATGGATGAGCGGGAGGTAGCCGCTACGTTCTCCGTTCTCTGACAAGAGAGAGTGAGGAAAAGGACGACGAGGAAGGGTTCAAGATGATGGACTGTCTTTATCCAAGTAAGCGGGTGCAATCGCCATCCGACATCCTGAGTTCTGGGCCGCCTTTATATATCAAGATAAAGGGGACAGCTAGGGACCGAATTTGTCCTCATGCGCACTCCACTAGCGAACTCGTCGGATTGCCCGTTCTCCATCAACAAACCGACTCGAAATCTTTTACAGATCAAACGGAATCAGTGAAGAGTATCATAGTATTTATTTACGATTTTTTTCTACATCTGTTTGAGCAAAGAGCTCAGAGGCCTCTGCTCCCGATCGACTTTGACCGGTTTTGACGGTAATCAAACCTAATTGTCTGGAGACTGAGAGGCTGCCGCTAACTCCAACGTAACTCCAACTCAGTTCTGACCATTCTGGCGTAAGGGAAGACGAGTGCCAACGCCACGAAGCCAATCCTTGACCGATGCGATTTCCACGGCTGGATATACGAAGACCCAAGAGGCCACATATTGGTGTCACACCGCACATACGCGAATATAGGCGAGTATGTGTATAGATACATCATATCAGACATATCCATCTAAGAAGGAAAGAAGAGGTGAGCGTTACATAATCAAAAGTGAAAGACGTGAGCACTAGCCAGTGTTCTAAAATCCAAATACGTTGCATCCTCCGCTCGAAGCAGCCACGGCGTGATTCTCGTTCGCCTAAAGAGTTTTAGTTCCCCATCAACCATCATGCTAGAACCCTTCAGCCAGTTTCAAAACGACAAGAGATCTAGGTGATTCGAATCACCCAGGATACCGGTCTGCTCACACCATTCGCTATTGCGTATAGTCCGCCCTCTTCTCTCCCATTGGAAATACCAGATCAGTTACCGCGCCTCCCCATAAGTATGCTCCGTCGTAGAATGAGCATGGGCAAACAACGCGCCGTTAGTCGCGGGTGGTTGAGACGACTTCTTCCAAGCGAGCCATCAGCATCTGGTCCCAAACCAATGTTCTATTTTCCGTTCGTGTCACAAAATTAGTGCACCGTGAGGTTGTTAGCTCGACGTTATCGGAACGAGGGTGTTCGAACTCGACACGGGGTGTCAATCAAGAACACGTCCTTCGACTCCAGCGATATGAGCGGGATATTCGATGAAAACCCGACATCTCATGGAACCAGTGTAGCAGGAATCCTGATTGCTGTGTCGACTTTGCTTTGGAATGAGACGAAGAGCCCACAGCGATGACCGAGCGCAGCGGCAGAGTTCACCAGTCTGAACAAAGCAAGAGCATACTTGGCAACTCTCCACGACTCGCTACCTTCCCTCTCAAGAAGCAAAGAGAAGGCTTAGGTTGATTATTCACGTCAAAATGGCTTCTCTTTTCAAGAGAAACAAACGAAGCGACACGGATCCGTCGCAGGATGACGATTCGCAGGAAAAGAAGAAGGGCAACTGGAGGAAACCTGCCAGTGCGTATACTCATTATACCCTTTTGGATATGGAATGCTCAATCTGAGATGTTTCTCATCTTTCGTTTGGACTTCATCCGCCGTGAATAGATACCGCCTTCAAACAGCAGAGACTGAAGGCATGGCAGCCTATCTTGACACCCAAGACCGTCCTACCAACTCTTTTTATTATCGGTCTCGTATTCGCACCTATAGGAGGTCTACTCATTTGGGGTTCTTCTAAAGTGAGCCTCCTATTGGAGACAGACGTTTGGCCAGCTAACCAATCGTTTCTTCCATTAGATAACACAAATAACGCTAGATTATACTGATTGCATAAATGCTGGTGCAAACTTTACGAGCAGCACAGCATCATTCCAAGACATGCCGTCCTCCGCAGTGGATTACCAACTGAAGAACCCACAACAAACATTCGCGAAACCCCAATGGTCCTTCCAATCTGCTCCTTCGGACCCAGATCCGAGCAAACGATACCAATGCCGCCTTCGATTCGAGCTCCCCGACGATTTGGAAAAGCCCGTCTTTTTATATTACAAGCTGACCAACTTTTTCCAAAACCATCGGCGATATGTGCAAAATTTAGACAAAGATCAGTTGAAGGGCAAAGCGATCGATGCTGGTACACTTCAGAAGGGTAACTGCCGACCGTTGGGACACGACGACCGTGACAACTCGAAGGCTATTTACCCATGTGGTTTGATCGCCAACTCCATGTTCAATGGTCTGTACTGTCCTGTTTTATCCTTATGATTTGCTCACTGACGGTGATGATGCTGTAGATACCCTCAACAACCCGGTTCTCGTGAGTGGCAGCACCAATACGACATACGAGTTTTCGCATACGGGGATCGCGTGGCCTGGAGAGAAACGAAAATATGCGGCAAAGACGGATTACAAGATTCAGGATATCGTCCCGCCTCCAAACTGGCGAGATCGGTTCCCCAACGGGTATACGGCAGAGAATCTCCCCAACTTGAACGCCGACGAACATTTCCAGAACTGGATGCGTACTGCCGGTTTACCCACTTTCTCCAAATTGTACGGTCGGAACGATGGACAGGGGATGCAAAAGGGAACGTATGAGTTGGACGTTTACATGAGTACGTCTCGATTTATTCCGTCTTTCCTCCCTCGGTTCGGTGAACACTCGTGCTGATCTTTTTCTTCTTCTTCCTTTCTTTACTTTTCTAGACTTCCCCGTGTCCGCATTTGGAGGGACAAAGTCGGTCGTGATCTCGACTGTGTCGTGGATTGGTGGTAAGAATCCATTCCTTGGATGGGCTTACATTGCCGCTGCCTCCCTCTTCGTGTTGCTCGCCATGATCGGTCTCTTATGGCACTGTCTCAAACCGAGAAAGTTGGGCGACATGAACCTCTTGTCGTGGAATCAACCCCCAGCTCGGTGATCATGATCCACAATGCCGACAAAGTTCAATAGTGATGGGAATACGAAATGCATGACAAAATCGTTGTCATGCGTACATTTAGTTGGGAGAGTAATTCGTCAATGACCTTGGAAACCCCCTTCTTTTTTGTTTATCGCTAAATGACCCACGAACACCATGTCTGCTTCGCGAGTGCATTCTTGTACGATCTCTTTATCTATTAGGCCTTGTATACTCACGACAGACTTGCAATCGACGACACGTCTCGCGTTTGCGGAAATCACTCCTCATAAATACAAGGGTTCCTCTCCGATCTTGAGCAAAAAGAAAGAAAGAAAGGAATCAACAACATCATTTTGCATTTGGTCCGTCTTTAGTTACAAACATATTTCCTCCTGGTTGCAGATACACACACAAATATACTTCGTTCTGTGGTTCGTGTACTGGAATTTGGGTACCTTGGTTGGCTTTGATAGGCTCAAGCAGCGTGCACATAGGGACGCATGATCACGGGTAATTGAGACCCTTTGTCCTTCTCGTTGCGAACAATCGGCCTCGTGACGATCCTATGGAAAGGAGGAGGGATCAGCACTGCAATCGACCAACATACTAGGGTTTCTTACATCTCCAGTGGTAGGATGTCTTCCGGCTTGACCGCGAGTTCAAATTCGAAGGATCGAATGAGATGATAGAGCAGAACCTTCATCCTGTAAAAGGGGAACGCGAGCTCTTAGCTGTGATAATGACACGGTAACGAAAGGACACAAACTCTAATATAGCGAATTTGAACCCGATGCAAGCTCTTTGGCCTCCTAAAAAGGTCATCAAGTTCGCCCACAGGCCTGGAAGCGTCGAAGTGGCTGATGGTAGATCACTGAGCCAGCGTTCAGGGCTATAACAAACGCGTCAACCTTGTGCATGTGGTATCATAGAATGATCAAATGCGGCATACTTGTAGACCTCGCCGTCTGGGCCCCAGATCTCTGTGGACCTGTTCATGACCATGATAGGGATGATGAAATGGTCTCCCTTTTTGACCCTACAAATGTCATTTAGCCCAAAGAAATAGACGCACCGTTATTCGACAAACTTGATACTCACTCGATATGGTCCCTCAAGTTCCCATCACGATCCATATATGGTTTGTCGAGTGGGATAATATCGTCCCCCTCGGCAACCCGAGCAGACATTTCGACTGGTGGATGATACCTCAATGTTTCACGAACTACCGCTTCGAGGAATGGGAGCGCATTCAACGATTCGATTGTCACTGGTACAGAGTCATCTAGAGGGAACGCCTCGATGAGCTCTTGACGAAGACGCGTTTGATGCTTGGGATGGTTGCACAGAGCGAACAAGGCCCAAGATGTCCCGTTGGCAGTCGTCTCGTGGCCTATTCGTGTGTCAACAAACGCTCTATGGAAGAGGATAGACATACCCGCGATGAGGAAAGTTGGGATTTGGTTCAGCATTTGCTCTGTGGAGAGCCTCTGCTCGGGTGGAATCGTAGTAGACATGTTGGATTTGATCATGAGAGAGAGAAGATCCCTATCATGCACTAAAGAGGAGGGTCAGAAGCATCTTTATCTACCGGCTTGTTACTTACCACCCTTTGTCAACTCTGTACCTCCCCCACTCGCCTTCTCCTCCATAACACTTCGTATTTTATCCTCAATGAGTCCAATCCCAATCCTGCGGATCGTCTTGCGCGCCTTTCTTGCCTCCCTTGCCTGTGCATCAAACTCGATCACACGCAAAGCAGGGATAAACCCCTTCAAGAAGAGAAGAATGGGAAACTTTTCAGGTGAAGTGAAGCGATGAAGGGCGTCTGCCAGTTCCGTTCCCGTCTCGCCAGGTTTCTGACGAAGTGTGGCGAAGTCATAGTTGAAGCCAGAAGCACTGATGATGTCGAGTGTGGTCCGTGAGAGGTAGGAGAGGATGTCGACCCTTTGATTTCCCGACCCAGCTGGCATACTGGCGAGTAGCTCTGAGAGGATATCTCGCATCTACATCGTGCATCGGGTCAGTTGAATTGCATAAGAGAAGACAAATAGCATGCACCTCTTGAGACTTTTCCATGAATGTGGGCAGAATGCCTCGCAGATGGCTTGCACTGAATGCCGGTGTCTATAGTAAACATCAACAAACCCATTCACACGGTTTCTGGCATCACGTTACTCACCATGATGCGGCGCTGATGGCGGTGCTCAAGTCCTTGGATACGGTAGGTAAGCATATCTTTGCAGTCGGTAAGTCTTACCTTCAGCTGAGACCAACCCTATTGCAAGTTAGAGACGGGCGGAATCGAAGCCACTGTTACGCTTACCATCTCCTAACAAGTATGAAAGTTGGAAACGGGCAAATTCAGGCTTATAATAGCTCATATGGTTCGAAAGAAGGTGTGCAACAGCCTTATTATCGGTAGTGACGCATCTCCATTCCTGTCAAGGGTAGAGACCAATTTGTCAGTGAGTTGGGTTTTAAGCTGAGTGGGAGACATACACCAAATACTGCCCGAATGCGATAGACGTGTCCATACTCGGCCCTCCATCGCCTCAGCTTGACGAATGCTTCGCCATCAGCGAGTTCAATAAAGTTTCCAAATACAAAAGATTGCGATTTGGGCCCCCTGAGCTTGCGGAGAGGCGAGAAATAGGGAGATACGAGGTAGCGAACACCGCGATAGCTCAAGTAGAGCACAGTAGCTGCGACGAGTGCTACAGATAGACGAAGAAAGTCCTTCAAGACGATTTGAAGAGTGAGCATTGCGAATGTGCGTCTCTGTTCCCAGCCAATCCGAGAGGCGGGAATGCGGGGTAAGAAGAAAGTCTGGGGTGAGAGCACGCCTTGAACTTAAGGTGAGAGAAACTTCTGATTATCACGCTGCTGAGGCCGAGCTTGCGTGTCGTCTTGTTCGCTTTCGAGATACGAAGATCGAGGAGAACGCCAACTGGCGGCCTCGGTTGCAAGCATTGTCCACGCCCGAGCCTATGAGGAATCTCGGAAAGAATCATATCATAGATCCAGATGGAGGTCATATGGTCCTATTTTGCATGTTATTTTCGTATCAATGGTGACTACATCTGTGATCTGTCAGACGCAGTGCGCAGTTGAAGAACTTTGTCCATATCAACAAAGGATTCTAAGCGAATGAGGAAACTTCCGTAGAGAGAAGACAGTCTGATTGTTGTTAAAGTGTACTGTACAGGGGAGCGATAGTAAACCGCTGCCGTCGGGGAGGTCCAAGTCGCGACGAACTGTAAAGGGTGAAGTTAGTCGTAAGTGTTTCTCTCAAAGCGAGTGCTCAGGTATCACTGGTGCATTATACTAGCAAATGCACATAAATCTACCTTACTTCAATATTGGGCAATTAATATCGAAAAGTCCCCCACCCCCCGGGGGACCCCCACAAGATGTCCAGTTCGGACAGATATTCGTGAGATACCATGTCCCCAAGAGAAAGCCGACAAGGTTGGATAACTCGATGCTTGAGGTTAGGAACCTGTTTGAGAATATTGTGGATATGACAACGGTACTCTGCATCGACCTTGACTGCAATCATATCGAGTTCTGCTTGACGGGACTGTGTTCGAGCGCGCATGAAAGAACATTTGCGTGTCTAGATGAAGACGATCCATCTCCCTGGTAGCTTCATCGAAGAGGGCACGACAGATTAATGCGCAGGTGGAAAGGGAAGGCGCTGTGAGTTCCGCAAATATTCGATATTGGATATGCATTGACTACTTGCAAAGAAGCAAGAAATCGACGCTGGTAGTAACCCCTGCGTGACAGTCCTCAGACGTCGACATTAGGAGGATGCTGTCAATTTGAAGGCCAGAACTGGTACATTCCTCGTGGAGATTTGATCACCGTCTTGTCATTGAAACCAGGCTCAACGGTAGTGGTCCCTTTCGCATAATTCGGCCTCCATTATCCAATGAAGTCGAAGGAGTCTCCATTCGGATTTTGTGGAAAGTCTTCCATCTCTCGGATGGCCCTGCCGGTAGAGCCTCGTTATCCCTCAGCTGGGATCGTTTGGACGACCTGGGCGCAGAGACGGGGATTGGTCTGGGATCTGTTACTTTGCGGATCGAGGAGTGTCCCTCGTTGCGTGGCGGTATTGCTGCGATATAAGGTTCCATCGCTATATCATCTGGTCTGAATGGAGTGAAATTGTCTGGATTGAGACCCGCCGCCCTTCCCCGTCTCCATTGGACCCTTCGGACATGCCGCTCAAGCCACCGGTATGCTTTCGGAACCGCCAAAAGCTCGCAAAGCGTCGACAGCCAAGAGCGATACCTTTGGCGAGCTTCTGATCCGAGCCCAAACAACAGGAACAGTTGAATCCCTATGAGAGGAAGAATGATCAAATAAACTTCTAGTGCGGTCTGTTTCCCCGCCTCTGTAATCTCACGTCGCTTGGCATAATATACCAAGGGAAGCTGTCGTATATTGTTTCTAAGTTCAAAAATGGTGTACCAATGCTGAGCCTCCACGCGTATGTCTGGTCCCTGCAACCAGGGGTATAGAGACCAAAGGAAGCCGAAGATCGTTTCGACGACACCAATTACTGAAAGTACCCAGTACCTCCAAACTAACGAGGTTCCTAAATCTCTATAAAGGCGCTGGTGTGGTTCAGTTGAGCCTAGAATTGCGGAGCCGTGCTTCCATTGTCGAGAACGTGAGAGATTGAGAGAGGTGAGGACTATGAAAAACATCAAACAAGAAAGAGAAAATCAAGTTCGACTTACTGCTGAAGACGACAGACGCCAAGGTTGCCATCCCCATTGGGACAACATTTGCGAAGAAGCATATCAAAGACCGGAACCCTAAAATCCATGGGCCAAGATCTTCTAAAACGGTATATCGGCCAGGATTACTGATTAAAACTTGAGATGTTCAATGTCGGCTGGAATTAGATACCGTTCGGTAAAAGGCAAAGACCTCTCACTGATGGGTGACCATAAGACTGAAAGTCCAATGCAAATAAACGCGTCAATGCGATTGTATTCTGTGCGCTACCCAAGCAGGATTAATAGAGCATTGGATAGTTTGATTCGTCACGTACTGCGTCATAAACTCTGAGTGACGGTGCTGGTTTTGTGATGTTCCAAACGAACTTATTGAAGCAGGATGCAGTGAGGTATAGAGTGATGTGGTATACAGCCCAGATCCTGGACACTTCAAGAGGTAAGCTTGTCTATTGTTTGCCAGCATCGCCTTAAAAACCTACCGATATCACCATAAATAGGGATACTCCGTGTATTGTTTCTCCAGATGCACATATTGACTGCTATGAGGGCGCATCCGAGGATGAGCCAGGATACATAAAAGATGAGGACGAATACGCGAGTTTTGATGAAACCGGGCAAGATGAGCATGCAGCAGGCGATGGATACAACACATAGCAGAGGGACCAAAGGAAATAGGTTAGAAATGCCTTCTGCCTCAGTGGTATCCGTCTCTTCCATCTGTGAGTGAAAGTGGTACGGCAAGGATGTGCAAGTTGAGTCAACGATGAGGGCATCGTTTATAAAGATAACCAGGAACGACGACTTTTCCGGTCAAAACGGATATTTTTTCAGGTGTGGGCGGTGGTGGTGAGGTTAAATTCAAGAGAGCCATTATTCAAATTCCGCAATCGGTGAATAACAAGAGGAAATCTTGATACTGTTCATGAGACGGGATAGGAGGAAGTAGTCGTGTAACATTCTTGAATTCTACAGGTAGGCGTAGGTGCTCTCTTCAGGTTGACCGTTGGCAACCGGTAGTGGACTAAGTAATAGTGGGCCACTGAGACGAGTTGAACCTCGTAGCAATAGGGTACCTCCTATCTCATGTCGCCATATCAATCGCCTCCTTCTAATATGAGGAACCCCATCTTATATCGTGTGATTCATGGGTTTTGCTTCCAAGGACCGGTCCATGACTGGCGCCTGACATGTCCTACTCTCTTCTCACTTGTCCAATCATGAAATCTCTATGAATATTACACGACTACTTCCTCCTATCCCGTCTCACGAACAGTATCAAGATTTCCGTACTTTCTCCTCTTGTTATTCACTGACGTGACTTTGAATAGCCCTCTTCAATTTAACCTTGACGCGGCCGTCAGCATTGAGAAAAATATCAGTTTTGACCCGAAAAGTCGTCTTTTCTTTGTTACCTACTATATTATTTATAAGTAATGCCCTCATCTTTGACCCAACTCCCACATTCTTGCCACACCAGCGAGATCTCTACGAATGGAGGAGATGGATACCACTGAGGCAGTAGGCATTTCTAACCTATTTCCTTGGGTCCCTCTGCTATGCATCGTATCCATCGCTTGCTGCATGCTCATCTTGCCTGGTTTCGTCAAGACTCGCGTATTCGTCCTCATCTTTTATGTATCCTGGCTCATCTTCGGATGTGCCCTCATAGCAGTCAATATGTGCATCTGGAGAAACAATACACGGAGTATCCCTATTTATGGTGATATCGGTACGGTTTTGCGTTGATTTTGACATCCACCAAACCAAAGGGCTCACCTTACTCTTGAAGTGGCTAGGATCTGGGCTGTATACGTGATCACTCTATATCTCACTGTATTCTGCTTCAATAAGTTTGTTTGGAACATCACGAAACCAGCCCCGTCACTTAGAGTTTATGACGCGGTACGTTAGTGCTCAATTAGAATATCCAATCCTCTCAATTGATCCTCCTTCGGTAGCGCACGGAATACAACCGTATTGATGCATCTGTTTGCATTGGACTTTCGGTCTTATGGTCGCCCATCCATGAGAGGCCTTTGCTTGTTACCGAGCAGCATCAAACTTAATTACACTCATCTGAAGTTTTAATCAGCTATCCTGGCCGATATCAGATTTTGGAGGATCTTGGTCCATGGTTTTTAGGGGTCCCGTCCTTGATCAGCTTCATCACAAGTGTTATCCCTATGGGGATAGCAACCCTGGCATCTATCGTCTTCAGTAGTGAGTTGAAATTGATCATATTTCCTCATTTAATGCTTTACATAGCCCTCACTTCTCTCAATCTCTCACGTTCTCGACATTGGAAGTGCGACACTGCAAATCTAGAACCACACCAACGCATTTATAGAGATTTAGGAACCTCTTTGGTTTGGAAGTACTGGTTACTCTCATCAATTGGTGTTATTGAGACGACCCTCGGCTTCCTTTGGTCTTTACACCCCTGGTTCGAGGGTCCATTTAGAGCTGGGGAGTCTCGGCCTTGGTATACCATATTTGAACCTGGAAACAACATTTTACAGCTTCCTTTGGTATACTATACAAACCGAGGTGCGCTGAGGGAGGCAGGGAAACGGAACCTAGAAGTCTTTTTGATTACGCTTCCTCTCATAGGGATTCAACTATTCCTATTGTTTGGACTCGGATCAGGGGCTCGCCAGAAGTACTACTCCTGGCTGTGGGCACTTTACGAGTCCTTGGCGGTTCCGAAAGTGTATCGGTGGCTTGGGCGCCAGGTCCGAAGGGTCCAATGGAGACGGGGATGGGCGGCCGGGCCAAGTCCAGAAAATTTCACTCCATTCAGACCAGACGATATAGCGATGGAACCTTATATCATAGCGATGCCATCTCGCGACGAGGGGCACTCTTCTTCCCACAAATTGACCCCTCCCAGACCCATACCCATCTCTGCGCCCAGGTCGTCCAAACGATCTCAGATGGACCATAACGAGGCTCTGCCAGCAGGTCCATCCGAGAGATGGAGGTCTTTTCACAAAGATCGGATTGAGCTTCCTCCGCCTTCATTGCCAAATGAGGGCCGAGCAATGCGAAAGCAACCACTGCCGCCGAGCCTGGTCCCAATGGCAAGACAGTAACATCACCCATTCAGAGACCTCAGTACTACTAGTCAAATATGCCAACGGTCTATGTTGTGCTGCTGGTTCACCCAAATCCCATATTTCACTTCGTTCATATCACGAGTAACCCTCGTATTGGCTACAAGTGTCAAACCAAACTTCCTATCACGCTTTCGTGTCTGTTAGAATACTTACTGTATCAATCCTTCATTTGTACTCTCGCCCCAATGGTTCCATTTTTGGTGAACAATTCTTTCTTGTACCCTACCTTGACCGATGCATCGAACCGAATCCTTTCGAAGAGCCTGCGGTAAACCTAAATAAATGCTTCAATACCCAAACGAGTTGGTTAGGGTATCAAATACTCTGGCTGTCTCCTCCCATGGAAGGTTTAGACTTGTACGACACAAATGAGATCTGTGGAGGCTCTTCCAAAATCGGCCAAATCGCTTCCTCACGTCAATGAGCGGTGGAGAAGTCACTTTTTGTCACTGTTTGGTTCACGAAGGTCTCATTGGCCCAATGTACTCACTCGACCGTGCACATAACCTTCTAGGGGGTGCGATGCGTCTTTCACTGCAATCAGTCACAGCTACTTCCCGTATTAATGATTGCATCTCGTGATCTTGGCCTCTTGCCTAGTGACACCTCCAGTGGTTGCGGTGGTTGGAGCTCCTAAGGCCTAAAATCACGCCATTTCGAGCATCCTGTATGGATAGCAGGACAAGAGAGCAAGATTTCACGCCATTGAAAACCTTCGATTAATGCCCTTGGCGAAGAGAGACGCAAATAATCGAGCCCACTAACAAAAGGGACGTCCGAAATCGCTCGTAAGACCTTTCCTTCGTCTACTTGGCGTCAAAATCATCGACGCTCACCATAGGTTCTCCAGCTCAGCTTCCGTCCCCATAACGTGAACACTCTCTGGCGACTTAATATCATTCTCGTTCTGCTATCTTCCATCGTCGTCGAAGCCGCGCTGCTCCGGACTTCAATGTTACTGGTGAGC
>WSTQ01000377.1:0-14999 GCA_019627725.1 Serendipita sp. 401 | reverse complement strand
CTAACAGGCCCAGTCCGATGTCTTATCTGTATTATTCTCCCCTTTCCATTCTAATCTCATTTTTGGAGGAACTTACTCTGGACAAATTCTACTCTGGGATACCCGTGCCAAACATTTACCTGTTCTCAAAACTCCCTTATCCGCTGCAGGGCACACGTATCCCGTCTATGCCATGCAAATGGTGGGTACGCAGAACGCCCACAACCTCATTACCAGCAGTACGGACGGAATGGTGTACAGCTGGTTGGTCGACATGTTGGCCCAACCGCAAGAATCACTCGAGCTTGTCCATACAGGGCACAATAAGACAGATGAAGTTGCCATCACCACGCTTGATTTCCCGGACAATGAAACCACGACATTTTGGGTCGGAACGGAGGAAGGGAATGTATATCAAGCGAATCGTTATGACCGAGCTGGTTCGAAAGCCGGGCTCAATCAACATGATGTGTACAAAGGACATCACGGACCTGTGATGGGCCTAAACTTTCACCCGCTTGCAGGGCCTGTTGACTTCTCGGACCTTTTCTTGACGTGTTCAGTGGACTGGACTATCAAGTTGTGGAGAGCCAAGAATGCCGGGAAACCGTCTACGACACACACTTCGATTCAACCCTTATACTCCTTCAACGAAGCGGATGATTATGTGTACGACGTCAAGTGGCACCCACAGCACCCCGCACTTTTTGGAAGTGTAGACGGCACTGGTCGCTTTGATCTGTGGAATTTGAATATGGACACTGAGGTGAGGGTTTCGCGTCCTTTGGAGTTAGGTTGCTGACCAAGACCTCTCCATTAGGTGCCCACGATAAGTACTGTTGTAGGTGACCGTGCCATTAACAAGATGCAATGGGACAAGAAAGATGGTAGACGAGTTGCGCTAGGCTCCAGTGACGGGCGACTGTACATCTACGACATTGGCGACGTCGGTGTTCCACGGGAGAGCGAGTGGACTGATCTACAGAAGACTTTGAGCAGTATTGCGGGCGCGAATGCTGCTCAGATGAACCTTGAAGGGGAGCAGAGCTCGAGCCGGACATTGGCTGGGCGATAGATCCTGTTATCAGAAGGTCCACCTCCTTATTCCTTCATACCATTGTCTTGTAGATTATTTGCAAGAAAGTTCGTGCACGATCCGCGGCCGCCTGATCGAGAAGCAGTGATGTAGACACGATTTGCAACTCAGCCATCGACTCCTTACTCCTTGATATATAAGACTCGATCTTGCTGGACAAGACTCGAACAAATCTTGAGCACCTTCAGTACCCTCAGTTTCACTAAAGACTTATTGTGAAATACAACAATGACGGTGCACGTATTGGATGATTATTACCTCGCAATCACTCTCCTTGTCACAGTAGGATATCAGCTTTCTGGATTTGCCATCGCTTGGACACTCCAGGTAATGTTATTCTCATCGAATCCGACCTTTATATCTCATATATCTTGCAGTTCGATAAAATTACAGACTTTACAGGGCGAGTCTTTCGGAAAACAGGATGCAGCCTTCTTCTGACGTTTATCCCCCCAGAGGATCCAACTTCTTCATTCTAGGTACATGGAATATCTAATTCCTCTCACTCTTGCTCATTATCTCATACATGCAGCCCTCCTTTCTTTCCTCCTTAGCGAAACCAAGCATGCTCGAAACATCGTAACCACCGTTCTTGTTCTCATCTGGGCTGTCAGAATAGCAGGTGCGTTATACTTGTGGTTCTCTACTGCTCAGTCAATTAACGGGCACTTCGAACCAGGCTTTTTGCTTTTCAGGGTGCTTAAAATGGGCAGCGATACTCGCTTTGACGACATTCGATCTCATTTCCTGTCATTCCTCGGATTCTGGGTCGGACAGATCGTCTGGGTACGCTTTATGTCTGCTAACTTTCTGCATCTTGCTTAAGAGTTCATGTCTAGGTCTGGGTCGTCTCACTACCAGTAGTCATTCTCAACTCGCCTGCGGTCACAGCTGGCCCGGTTCCCGACTTTGGAACCCCAGCTGATATCATCGGTATCATCATTTGGGTTACTGGATGGTTAATTGAAAGCGAGGCAGACATTGCGAAAGTCAGTCTCAGTTCCATTTCCTCAACCCCGTCAGGACTGACCTTTTCTCAGTTTCGTTGGAAGTCGAACAAGCCTCCCAAATGGCAGGTTATGCAGAAGGGGTCTTGGAGGTGGTCTCGGCATCCTCCATACTTTGGAGAGTGGGTGTTTCAGCACTTATCGTCAATTCTTTTCCTGACAGAGTTACTATTCAGGATCATGTGCTGGTGGGGAATTTGGACACTTTCCCTTTCTCCAACTCTGAAACACGGCGTAAGTTCTGGTGCTCAAAAGGCACAATATGCAGCCATAGTCTCGCCGCTTCTTACAATGGTGTAAGAATACTTTTTTGGCAATCGGTACCTTAGCTAACCATTGCATAGTATTCTAATCTTCGGAAGTGGGATCCCTACTGCAGAGAAACCCCAAGCGAAGCGTATCTACGTCCTCTCCCACAAGGAGGGGGCGTCTGGGGACGAGTTAAGTGGCTGGCCTGCATATAAGGAGTATCTGCGGTCGACATCCATCTTAATACCTATCCCTCCTGCTATATACCGGCCTCTACCCTTGTTTATCAAGCGCTGGGTGCTCCTCGATCTCCCAATATTTCATTTTGACGAGAAGACGGAAGGTCCGAAAGCCTTGGAGGAAAGTAGACCTCGAGAATAATCTGTAGATACGCGGATAGCTTTCTAAACGGCTTTGGCAATTTGAAGCAGATTTTTAGGCGTAAGCGAAGACGGTGCCATAAGTGCCAAATGTGGCTGTTGAATGGAGCCGGTTTTTGCACCTAACCATATCCACCTACTTTGAAAAAAAAAACACCCCCGACCTCTTGTTTCCTCAACGTCGCTTGAAAACTTCATTCAAAATCCAAAATCTTCTAATAAGACTATGACCACTGGATTGGCAAATGAAACTTCTTTGGAATCAAAACTTGGTGCGTACACGATGGCTGGCAAACCGGTCGGACTGCTGCTGACAGCGAGCCCAGGTTCTATGAGCCTCACTGGAGCACCAAAGGCTACATATGTTCCTCCGCATCTCAGGAGTGCCCAGCGCCAACAGCAGCAGCAGCAACCAGCAGCAGCCCCGCCTGTGACAAACGGGTAAGTCAACTCTACTAGAGCGGGCCCAGCCAGCTCTCCTCACTCACTGAACATTCGTGCTAATTTTCTACATCTCTTTCAGACACTCTAGCGCTCCAGAATCACGCCCTGCTCCGCCTGGACGGAACGGGTTTGGGCCTGGCAGTCCTTTCAGTAATAATCGTGGTAATTATTCTAACGGTCGTGGAGGCAGCGTCGCTGGCTCAGACCAAAGTTACAGTCGAGGTTCCGACTGGTCGAACCGAGGCTCTAATAATAATAGTGGCTGGGACAAGCCATCGCGTCCTGCGGAACGACTAGAGGGCGCTTGGCGAGACGGCAAGCACATCGTCGGTCAGCGTAACCACCGACTCGAAAAAGAGCTCTACGGCGAGCCTGACGATCCGCTCAAGCAGCACACTGGAATCAACTTTGAGAAATACGAAGATATTCCAGTGGAGGCAACCGGAGCTGGTGTGCCCGACCCTGTCACCGCCTTTACCTGCCCACCTCTTGATCCCGTTCTTTTGGAAAATATCAACTACGCTCGCTATACTACACCTACACCCGTTCAAAAGTATTCTATTCCCATTATTGCAGGCGGTCGTGATTTGCTTGCATGTGCTCAGGTTGGAACCGATCTACATATATTCATGAGCCCAGAATCGCTAACATCATGGCCCCTTCTAGACTGGCTCCGGAAAGACGGGAGGATTCCTTTTCCCGATCCTATCAGCCTCATTCACCAATGGGCCCCGGCCACCACCGGAGGATAGCTTTAGCTATGGCCGCAAAGCATATCCAACGACACTGATCTTGGCACCCACCCGTGAGCTCGTCAGTCAGATTCACGATGAGGCTCGCAAATTCGCCTACCGCTCCTGGGTTCGCCCTGCCGTCGTTTACGGGGGTGCAGATATCAACCAACAGCTCCGCCAGATCGAACGTGGTTGTGATCTTCTGAGCGCCACTCCTGGTCGTCTCGTCGATTTGATCGAGAGGGGCCGAATTTCCCTTGCTAATATCAAGTACCTCGTCCTTGATGAAGCTGACAGGATGTTGGACATGGGTTTCGAACCCCAAATTCGACGCATTGTCCAAGGAGAAGATATGCCCGGTATTCGGGAGCGGCAAACACTCATGTTCTCCGCAACCTTCCCTCGTGACATCCAAATTCTCGCTCGCGATTTCCTGAAGGAGTATATCTTCTTATCCGTTGGCCGAGTTGGTTCGACATCGGAGAACATCACCCAAAAGATTGAATATGTCGAGGACGCAGATAAGAGATCCGTCCTTTTGGACATTTTGAACGCCGAGGAGCAAACTGGTCTCACTCTCATCTTTGTGGAGACCAAGCGCATGGCCGATATGCTCTCCGACTTCCTTATGTCCCATCGCTATCCAGCCACCTCGATCCATGGCGATCGAACCCAAAGAGAACGTGAACACGCCCTCGCCACGTTCCGCTCGGGAAGGACGCCTATTTTGGTCGCGACTGCCGTGGCGGCTCGTGGGCTCGATATTCCCAATGTCACGCACGTTATCAATTACGACCTCCCCTCTGACATCGATGATTACGTCCACCGTATCGGTCGTACTGGCCGTGCCGGTAACACTGGCATTTCTACTGCGTTCTTCAATCGCGGCAACAAGAACATTGTTCGTGAGCTCGTCGAGCTTCTCCGTGAAGCCAACCAAGAGATTCCTGGTTGGCTCGAGACTGTGCAGAACGAGAGCACCTACGGAAGCAGTGGCAGCAGTTATGGACGTGGACGAGGTGGACGCGGTGGTGGTGGCGGCGGAAGAGGAACCCCCCGCGGTAGTAATCGTGACTACCGTGTTCAAGGGGGCGGCGGTGGTGGTGGCCGCGGAGGATCATCTGGCGGTGGTTATGGAGGAAGTAATGGCTTCAGTGGTGGTGGGTATAGTGGTGGTGGAGGCGGAGGCAATGGCTGGTGGTAAACATACTCGCCGACGTTCGACCATTACGGCCCTCCCTATATACGACAACGGAAGATAATTCTATGATCAACGCACCATATGCCTTTTATCCTATTTGTTCCAATCCCCCCAAAGGCGTCATCAATCGGCTGCCTTTTATGTCTACCTATGCGGTCACTCGACTTCAACCCCTCAACTTTCAACCATGTCCAGGCTCGCATTCATCTACATTACGCTGCTCTGTCAAGTCTCCAGTAAAATTCGCTTGTCAAGTTTCCTCAACTCATTGGTTCTGCGGCATTCGTCTACCCCACATTGTGACACAACTGTTCGTGGCCTACCATTATTATTTCGTCTATGTTCTGCTGTTCTTTGCATTTGCACCCAACCATCACATCATTCTCACTAGTAGACGCGTCGGCCACGCCCAAAGCATTTTCATCATGATTCCCGCAGGGACCAGTCTCCATCCAGATTCGAGCATTTGAGACAATAGCATAGAGCATCGTGACTTGTCTTGTACGCTAGCCACTTACCCTATCATCCACTGGAATTTAATCTAGTTTTTTCTTACCTTATTTTGTTTGGCGGCCCGTTCTTAGAAGCCCTAAGTAAACGCCTTGAACCACGACCACGTCAGCTTCACCCTTTCCGGCCTGAAAAATGGCTGCAATCCTGAATTCACCGCAATCAGGATTGGAGAATGAGTCTCTTGCCTTCAGGAGAGTGAAGCCGCTACCAAAGAGACGGCGAATGGCGGCCCTCAACGCTCCTCGTGGGTCCTACCATGCTCCAGAGGTCAAATCATTTAGCTTTCAAGATCCTCAAGCATTGGCTGCGCTCGCTGACCTTCATACTCGACCATATTTCTCTCAGCTCAACACGCAGCAGGCCATCCGGGATATCTTAGCCACCGAGAACCCAGACCCACGACTGATGGCGCACTTTACTGGGTTGTACTCTGATCCGGTTGCACCTCCAGCCGTCCCGGCCAGCCCAGTGCGCGATGACCAATTGGAGAGCGATTATGTCGATCATTTACAACTCCCAGTGAATACGAAAAAGCGAAAGGTCCCTGGAGTTCATCGTTTATCTCCGTTGATGACCAGCGTTGCATCTGGTGCAGATTTGGGTCTTCCGGACCATCATCCGTCAGGCATTGCTGTAGAGGGGACGTTACAATTGGCACCCCATAGATTTATATCCGATGGAACTCAACATCCGGATCCTTCCAATGTAGGATCCTATCCAACTTTACCAGAGAACGCTCCGAGACCTGAGAGACAATCGCGCATTGCTCGCGCTGGATCGCTACGCAAGTCACTGATTGGCACGAGGAGGAAGCAGTTTTCTGCAGTGTTAGAGCAATTCCCTGAAGGTGACTCTCTAGCTATGGAGTTGGCATTATCCGCCAGATACCCACAATTGGATCTCTTATTCGATATACGACCCAACATTTACTTCCATGGAATAAGAGGATTTCACCCGGAACGATACCAGTCAGGGTCCGATTCTCTGGTCCGATTCATGAATCCTTCAGCCCTGGCACCCTCTGGCGAGTTTACATTTGCCCATCCTTGCAATTGTAAGTTGGAAGATATTATGCTGCATGACTATTCAACCTGACCTTTTTGCATCAAAGCATCTGAGAGGTTAATCGCAACGAAGAAAGAGGCCGCTCGACTGCGAGCACGTTTTGAAGAGGAGCTCACACGCCAAACCACCCGGGCCATGCAAGCAGCAGCCAAGATGGCGGCTTCGTTAGAACCTCCCCCCAAAAGTAGGAAAAGAACGGCTACCGCTGCTCAGATGAATTTCCCTGCGCCACCTCGCTTGGATAACGACTCTCTGTCTGGGGATCATACTCAATTGGGGAAGGGTAGACAGAAGAAGAAGAAGCGCTCTGCACTTGCAAACGCTTCCAATCCTCACCACCTTCGCAACTATATTCCTTCTCGTCTTCCCCAGCAGACGATTCCGATCACTCAAGCCTCCATTGCAGCAGCAAACTTCCTTAGTCCACCTCCTTTACGTTTTCTATCAGCTCAAATACCTCCAAAGCGTCGCAAAGGAGGTCCAATTCCAAGTACAATTCCTTCCACCAATCTCGTTTCTCCTCTGGATGAATGGATCTGCGCTAAATGCGAGTATAACTTATTCTATAACGACGAAAGTGGCTTCAGAAAGGGAGTCAGAAACCGAAAACGCATCCTATCTCGACGGCGACGAGCAAGAGAGCGCGCTGCTGCTGCTGCCAGCGGTCTTGCACCCACCTCTCCTGAGAAAACCGTTCCTCCAGACCACGCAGATGGGAACACGTCTGCCAGTGTCTCGCCTACAACATCCGTCAACCCTTCTAGGACAAGAAAAGAGAATCAACTGTCTGGTGCGGATGCGTCGGACACTCTAAAATGATACAATGGATACTAGATCTTTGGCTTGGTATCACTGCATCTTTCCTTCCCCTCTTGTTTTTAGAATTACGTCCTCAATCTCATTCTTCGTGCAATTTTATCCGCAGGCCGTGTCTGGTTTTTTCTCCCAGTTTCCTCATTTCCTCCCGAATGTTGATTAAGTATGAAATCTTGGATATCTTCCTGCTACTTCACAAGATTATGGACTCGCTTGAGACCTCTTGGTCCAACTGATTACTACTACTATTACAAGTTGCTCCCGACTTCTTCACCCTCGTTCTTTCTTACGCTATAGCCTTATATTTCTCATCTTATAGCTATTATAGATAATACCCAACACTCACTATCGACACATGTCCGACAACAAGAATGCTCCTCTGCTCCCCAAACCTTCCACACGAAAAGCAGACCCAAAGATCATTGGCTCTTGGAAACTAGGCAAGACTATTGGTAAGGGAAGCTCAGGTATGTGTTTTGTCGCCTCGTAGTACTCGCGAGGGCTCAGGACATCAAACCAAAATAGGACGCGTCAAGCTTGCCCGTCACCTCAAGACAGGAGAATTTGCTGCAGTCAAAATTGTCTCTAAAGAAGCTCTTGTCACTTCGCGAATGTCGATGACTGGCATAAGCGATCATGCTGACAAGATCCTCCTGAGCATTGAACGAGAAATTGTGCTCATGAAGCTCATCGACCACCCTAATGTGCTGAGTTTATACGATGTCTGGGAGACCTCCAATGATCTGTAAGTCCTCGATGAAGAAATTAAATACTTGAATCTCAGTCTGTAGGTACCTTATTCTGGAATACGTACCAAACGGCGAGCTGTTTGACTACTTGGTGGCGAGAGGCCGTCTTTCGGCGCAGGAAGCATTGCAATACTTTCAACAGATTATCTCAGCGGTCGACTATTGTCACAGCTTCAATATTGCACACAGAGACCTCAAGCCGGAAAACCTGCTCCTGGATCGGGAGAACAACATCAAGGTCGCCGACTTTGGAATGGCAGCGTGGGAAGGGGGTGCTGGTATGCTCGTCACCTCTTGCGGCTCTCCTCACTATGCCAGTCCAGAGGTAGTCGAAGGCAAGACGTATAAGGGACATATCTCGGACGTCTGGTCCTGCGGCGTCATTCTGTATGCGCTCCTGGTTGGGAGGCTGCCTTTCGATGACGAAAATATTCGCCTCCTTCTAGAGAAGGTCAAGCATGGTAGATTCGTCATGCCCACCGATATCCCAGTGGCTGCTCAAGACCTCCTTCGGCGCATGCTTGAAAAAGACGTGGAGAAACGAATCACCATTAAGCAGATAATGGCTCACCCATGGTTTAACTCCCTACCCCCACGACCCGTTAAAGGCTCAATCGTCCCTCCGCCAACTTTGGATGCCCTTCTACCGCCCGTGACATCCAGAAGTGAAATTGATCCAGATATTCTGGCCAATCTTCGTACTCTGTGGCACGGTTCATCTGACAGCCAGGTTATCGATGCTCTTTTGAATGACGAGTAGGTTTCATCACCGAAATATTGAGCGTAACTACAACTAATGAATCTAGACAGAATTGGGAAAAGACTGTATACCATTTGCTACTGCAATATCGTGCAAGGAGACTGGAAGATTATGATGGCGACGATGATCATACGCAGTCTGCTAGTCGCGCTCGGACAAAGCCACTCCCAGCAGAGCCCGCGCAAGGACCCTCCTCCTCTTTGCCTACGTCTGCTGTCCCGGCTCAGCCCGTATTGCACGATATGCGGTCACGAGCCAGTACTGTTTCCACTCGAACGAATCATCCTACAGGACCGCGGACACAAACTAAAGGACCACCACTGTCAATTCCAGTTGCCGCTTCTCAACCCCAATCTACCGAAGGGCCAACTAATTCTGATCTACAATCAATCAGATTAGTAAGTTCCGACCAAGGATATCAGCCAGTGACACCCAAAATACCCCAAGAAAGTCCGAAACTACCATCTATTCCAGTCATAGGACTCGGTACAGAGAGTATGGAAAAATGTCTCTCTCAAGTAATAGATCAGGTCAATTTCACTCATTCATTCGTGCCTCAACCCACATCACGTCCACAAGACACAAAAGGCCCTGCGGTTCAGAAAAAAAATGTCCATGACGACGACGAGAGCCGTTTTGCAGATGCGGAAGATGATAACAGTATGGCGGGTGGTATATCTCCCTTCAGTGTTGTAGCCGTTGGAACCCCTACCACAAGTTCAGGGAGTAGTAAACAGTCTTCTCCAAATGGACAAACATTCGGACTTGGTATCTCCACTCAGGCTCACCGTCAGATCATTCAAGGACAACGGGCTCCATTTACAAGTGTGCGGGATCATCCGCTTCCGGCACCACCATTATTATCCCGACAGTCTACCCAAGGCGGTCCACCAGTGTCCATTGGCAGGATACCTAAACCAAGCAATTTACCTATTTCCTCTAAATTGGACCGAAGCTCAGGGTCTACGTCTGACAAGGAGAACTCCCATCAAGGTACTATCTCGAGCCGTCGTCGAGCTGGCACCGTTAGTCAAAGCACCTTTAGTAACTCGAATGGGGGGCAATTGGAGAGAAGGCATACTCTGGGTGATCGCCACGTAAAGATTGTGCTCCCTGGTGAGGCATCAGTGCCCATGAGGGCTTCCGTTCCGATGGGTATGTTTCCAAGGTCATCTGGGATGTTTATTAACCTTTAAGATATAGGCGCATCTCAATCATCTGATAATTCCTCTGGCTATGCCTCTTCTGCATCATCCTCCACGGAGAAAACGACTTGGTTCGGTAATCTCTTCAAATTCAAACCCGCAACGTTCAATTTATTGTCGGTCTACGATGGCAGCGCGACCCGCAATGAATGCACGAAGCTGTTGCTAGCATTGGGGGTCACAGTTAACGTTGAAGGTACAGGCACGCTCACCTGTATATTTAATGGTGCGAATGGTAAAGGCTCGCGAACGTTCAGTGGAGGCGGTGATTTAACGGTATTCGCAGATCCAGCAGGGGTAATGGCACCTGTGAAGCCCGTTCGCTTTCGCATCGAATTTCATACGGTTACGCGGCCACACGCAGTGGCCGGCTTCACTACCTCCATTGTCATCATTCAAGAGAAAGGAGCTCTCTCCACTTGCAAACTCCTTTATAACCGTTTGCGTCGCGACTGGGAGTTTGACACGCCAATTCCTATTTTGAAGGCTCCAAAGTCCACAGGGAAAGTCTCCAAATCTACTTGAACGTAACGCAAAGAGCCATCAAGAGGAACTTTCTATATGCCATTGCCTGTGCCAATAACCAGTGTTCAATACAGTTATTTACTTAAATGCCTGGATAGATTGTGAAATAAGTCCACCTTGAGGATAATATATCCCAAACTTTATTCCTCTTCGCTCTGGTCGTCCAGGAAGGCCAAGATATTCTGAGGGACCAATCAACGAATCGGATGCAGTATTAAACATGGTTACCATACCTTCCTGCGCGCAGGTGGATTTGTTCTATCCACTTCACTTTCATCATCACCGTCGTCGTTATCATCGTCATCATCACCCGGGACATCTATGGGTACCTTCCCGGAACGTTTCTCGCGACTCTTCGTCTGTTTGCTGTCCTTTTGGAGACCTCTTCGAGCCTCAAATTGAACCACGTCCTCTTTGGAGCTATTAGGGGAGCTTCGGTAATAGGATGGTGATCCTTACCAAGTTCAGCTGCGAGTTCTCGTTTGGCTCTGATCGACTTGGCCTTCTCCAGACTCATTCGACCCGTCATACCCAGCTCGGCAAGGATTTCTTTTAATCGGGATAGTTGTTGTTTGGGCTTATCCTCCATGCCTTCAAACTCTTTTGCCCTAGTTATCAATCTCAGCCACCGTCACCTTCGACCCCTCACAGAAGTTCACGTACCATTTCTTCCGCACGCCGCAAGCCGCTACAAGAGCCTTTAGTTTCTTTATTTGATCCTCGTTGATATCCACCTGTGCCAAATATTTGATCAGATGGCCATTATGACATGTTGGCTATTTACGTTGGCATCAGTTTCAGCTTTTCCCTTTCCCTTTCCCCCCTTTTTGGTCTGCTTGCTTTTTTCCTTGGATACACTCTACCAGGTAGGAGTTAATATAGGCATATGATAGATCCTGCTCTTTTGCTGACCGGTCTTCTATTCTCCTTTGGCTTTCGAGCTTTTACGGGGCTGTCGTCTTCGAGAACAGACAAATCTGAGTCACTAAGCTAATTAAAGCGTTAAAATAGTTTGTAAAATCAATAGGAAATGGGTCGAACCTGTGCGACGTCAGCCGCCGTGAGGCGACTCTTGGGCTCTTTTGGGCTGGAATCAGGAAGCTGGAAAAAAGGAACTCATTAACACGAAGTATTATGAGCCTTATGAATTCAATGTTACCTCTGGCGAATTGGGCGGTTTTCCCGTGGTGTCCACCTCACTACCAGCAACAGAAGACTCTTCTCGCCTATGAACCTTCTTTATGGGCCGAGCTTTGACTGGTACGTCCTCTTCATCACTTTCTTGTACCACATGTGACTTTCCTTTCGCTGCCATCGGTTTGAGGCCTTTGGTCGGTGGTTGTTTCGCACGTTTCGTGGGTCGAGGATCGGGATCCTCCTCAGAACGTTTTTCACTTTCCTTGGATACCTTGGGGGCTTTCTTTACTCTTTTCTTTGGCCTCTCCTCCTCGCTATCGTCTTGAGTCTTTCGCTTGCCCTTTGGACTTTGGACGTGCCTCCCTTTAGGACCGAGGACAAGTTCCTCATCCTCTCTATCTCCTTCTATGATCTTTCCCCGTTATTAATTAGAATGTCTGGATTTCAAATCATATGGGGAGAAGGTCTTACCTGGGTCGCAATTTTCGTCGCAGTATCCTTCAACCGTGCTTTGAAAGCAGGATCTTGAATTCTATCATCATCGAATAGACCTTTTTCCTTGATAAGGCGCTTGATATCTGACCAGGAAGGCCTTTCATACGACACCACAGACAAAAACTAGATTCAGGTCATCGTCCCAGCCGAAACTGCCCTCGCTTACGCTTGCTCATCCTTTGAAACCCTCCTTTTCACCTCTTTGCGAACAATTTTCTCGAATTCCGCTATGTCTGCCATGGTTGGTTGAGAATGTCGGTCGAGGCAGCCAACAACTGACAAGCGACGAACCATACGTTGACTGATCTACACAACTTCGACCCAGCTACCACTTCTCTATGGGTCACAAAGACTCCTTTTAACTCCAAACTTGATATTTACACTATTTCAGGACGACAATGAAGCTGCAACTCTTTCCTTTAACCTCTTCATGGGTCACCAAAGTTAGCCTGATCACATATATTCTCGTTTTCCTCCTTCTTGTTCGTATACACGAGGTGCTTCCAGCTTCCCCAAGCCAAAAAGATGCTCTCAAACAAGGAATAGACCTCGATGCTGCATGGTCAGACCTCGAGACTGTGGGTAACTCCCAAATGTTGTCCTCACCCAAACCTACTCTGACAATCCGGGACTATGTAGATAACCCAGGTGCCTCATCCATATAACTCCAGAGCCAACGAGGTCGTGAGGAACTATTTGCTGGAGAGAGTGCGCGAAGTCGCAAACCGATACCCTACAGTCCATATTTCCGACGACTCGATTAGTAACATATCGTACGTGGAGAACAAGGTCACAGGGATATACGTAGAGGGCTTCAATATACTCGTCAAAGTCGAAGGAAGAAACAAATCATTACCAGCGGTACTTTTCAGTGCTCATTTTGACTCCTCAGCCCTGGCTCTAGGTATGGAGGTCCCGAAGGAATGATATCTCATCGTCTTACACCTTGTGAAACAGGAGTGACCGACGATGGCATGGGAACGATTAGCCTGCTTTCCCTCATAGAGCACTTCGCAAAGGATCAACCTCTTCGCACGGCATTATTCAACCTGAACAATGGTGAAGAGGACGGTCTCTGCGGATCTCATACGTAAGGTTATCCGAAGGCGGCCGATTATCACTAATACCTTATGTAGGTTCTTCCGACATCCCTGGTGGAAGGAGGCCGATACGTTTCTCAATATTGAAGGAGCTGGATCTGGAGGGTACCTACATTATCTTTCAACGACTTACCGCTCAATACTTGAATAGGCGTCCAATCTTATTTCGCGCATCATCTGCTGAGCTTGTCAAAGCCTTCAGACATACAGATCGGCCTCATGGGACCATCACCAGCTCTGACGCGTTTTCTTTGGGATTGGTCAGGTCTATGACAGATTTTGAAGTCTATGCGGGTCGGGGTGGCATGAACGGCTTGGATGTTAGCTTCTATTTCAACCGAGACAAATACCACACAATGGATGATAACATTGCAAACCTCGGGAGCCGTGCACCTTTCTGGACCATTTTGAAGTTGACGAGAGACGTCGGCAGTCATTTGACGAATACAGAACACCATGAAGAAAAACAACGACCCGTTTACTGGGATGGTAAGTCTTCTATCTGATATACGACACCGCTGCCTCACCGCTAGAAGTTTTAGGACGATTTATGGTCGTCTTCGGTATGGACGGGCTTGTGTGGTTGCTTCCGTGCACTTTGGTCGCTACGGTAGTTGTGACACTTGGTATGGGCTCATACGTGTGGTACATGGGCGAGCAGCCATCTCCCAGCCGCCAATGGATTCACTTCCCATTGTGTCTCACATTCAGCATCATATGCTCCTCGTTCTTCGTAACAATATTGTGCAAAATAAATCCTCTGGTGGGTATTAGCGATACGAAAACGCTAGGGCTTACTAACTGTCCTTAGATCATTTATTCCTCACCGTATCCGGTCATTATGGCGATTATGGCCGTGATTATCACTTCTCTACTCTTCCCGCTTCACATCATTGCCAATAAACATGGAGACGACCCCTCCTGCATCAAAACAATTTTATCCACGCAGTATTTTCTGTTTACTGGTGTTCTCGTCCTGGGTTATATCCAGATGCTCAAGAGATTGGGCTTCGGAGGTTTCTACTTCCTTGAAATTCTCCACGTCGAGGCTGCCTTAGCAATCATACTTGACTTGGGGGATCGTTCATGGTCCGCCTACTGTTCTTCCACTATAATTCGATCACAGTCTGAAGAACCTGATGAATCTACTCAACCTCTTCTCGAAATACACGCCAATCCGATCAGGGGCTCAGAGAGTGATCGCGAGTCGGTCAACACTCCTGAACCAAGGAATTTATGGCTGCTCGAATTTCTTATCAGCGTCATTCCGCTTAGTGTCCTCGTCCTTCAGCTTGCCCTCATTGTCTCGGCAGCTCTGGGACAGACGATTGCAGATGGAAGCTCTCCTGTTATTGGTTTGTACACTTAACCTTGCCCACATCGATCAGAAGCTCACTCCTGCTTTCAGTGTATGCGGGCTTAACGGTCCTAATCTTCTTCTCGATAGTGCCAATGGTGCCATTCGCACACCTCATATCCCGAAAAGTCTTCTTCACCGTGGCCTTCTTCTTTATTGCTCTTTCTGCCTATAATTTGGTCGCATT
>WSTQ01000375.1:0-15100 GCA_019627725.1 Serendipita sp. 401 | reverse complement strand
TGGATATTCAATGATATTGTAGATGTTAGGTGGCTCCAATCGACTCCCGATCGAGCTCTGGGAAGAGATCTTCTCCCATGTGCTTTATCGCAGACTGTTTCCCAGCACAAACGCCACAATTTTCGACGAAATGGATTTATTTTCTCACCCTTGCAAGGTTTACGCCATCTACACTCATAGGATAACTATTTTACGTCTTGTTTGTCGTCTTTGGAATGAGATCATCGGCATAGAGAACAAGGTCCTATTCGGAGACGGGCGGCGGGGGGATAGTCTGAACTTTCACAGAATCTTGCCTTCAAGTAGAGTGGATCTTATCAAGCAATGGAACGACTATTGCCGGAAATGGCCCTGCGTGCCACGAAGGGACGCCTGGAAGACACGCCAAGGACGGTGTGTTCCCGCGGGTCTCGTCTTGTATTCCAGCGAAGATACAGAAAATGATTGGATGCATGGACTAGAGAATCTAGCGAATTTGCGGGTGTTACGGCTCTTCCACGATGTTCGAGGTCCTATCCAAATACTCGATAAGTGCACTAATCTAGAAGCACTTTGGATTTACTTTACTGCACTATGGCAACTTATGAAAAAGCAGCCATTGTCGGTGATTCAACGGTTGCAGTATCTGTCTTACCTCCATCTAGATACGGTTACTGATATAGGTAGCACCTATACCTTGCATCTGCCTACTCTCACCTATATTGAGATGAGGCTATACCTGGAGACGACTTTTGGCTTCGTTCAATCTATATTTTCTTTTCCGCTCGACCTTCACACACCCATCATTACGACCATCGTCCTATCCGGGGTGGTCTCTAAAGAGTATATCTCACATGTAGAGAAATATATCAACTCTTGTAGGTCATCTGTGGTTCATCTGTTACTTTCGTATACGGGTGACGATAGCGCATCGTTCCTTCCACCGCACCAACTCTCGCACTTCCCACAGCTAAGCACTTTGGGACTCAGAATAGACAGTGTCGTATCATTGTCTATCCATGAGCTTGCAGTGGCAAATCCGCCCAAATCTTCGCCTTTCTCTCTTGTTCTTTTCGGGCTGGATGCCCGTCCGAGACGGGACAACCTCGAGATTTGCAGACAACACCTACGGGAAATAATTGGAGTTCGCCAAAAATGGTTCTCTAAGGTGCTTATTCCAATGGAATGGGCGGAACTTCGGAATACATGGGTTCAGTACCGTCACGACACTCTCAAGGAGGACGGTCATCTTCCTTGTTATTGGTCTGTTTTGAATGATCTAGACCAGAGCGGCATCCCCATTCAGGATCGGAATGGGGTAGGACTCCGAGAAGGGGATGGTCGTGATCTCATCCGGCGAATGAGGTGTTCTTCGAAGAACGGAACGAGTACGGCAGATGTGCGTTCTTCTCTTTTCTCCTAATTGACTAATTACTAACCTCATTGTAGTGTGAAGCTGTTTCCGCATAATTAATTAGATGCTGCGCCTCTACGAAGGCCGGTGTATTTTTAGGTCATCTATCGATCCGAGCCTTATGAAAATATGATCCAACCATATCTCTTCAACTATTCACAGAGATTTGAAGACGGTACAGGGAGTCTGCGGTCATTCACCTTTTCACCATCACAGGCTGCTTGATGGTTTCCACCCAAATCTACAACTCCTATCATGCAACGCTCATCATCTTGTCGGCTGCACTGAATTGATTATCTTCGTCTCAAATCTCAACAAGGAATCTCATGGCTCTCGGTGCGGAGACTGAAGTAGATACCAACCAGAGGCGGAGGCTCGCAGTGGGCCAATCACAGCTTCGAGCTACTTGTGAACATGCCAACCGAGGATAAATCTTGGTCAGTTAGCCGTTATTCCTGAGAGAATCTAGCCGTGAAGACGCCCTCTCGTTAGCATCCCTTTGATCATTTGACAGTGCTGTCTGCATAAAGGCTTCCTGTCTTCCGTTGTTTGTATTTGGGATCTGTCGAACAGAAGCAGGAGGTGCTTGCTTCGTGGAGGTGTGAGCATCGTCACTACAATAAGAAGTCGTCGACATCGCGAGGACCTCGGATTATCCACGACTTCGTTAATGAGAAGGTCCGACGCCTTCCTGGATTGTTGAATTAACGAAGTGACAGGATTTCAGGGTAAACATCAACAGAAGCCATCAAAACGCCTATATCTGTTGTTCTTTCATTGGGCGAAGTTTAGCCTTTTCTCATTGGAGCCTTACAACCCGTCACATTGATATCTCCCGTACTTTGTTTTTCTTTGTGCACCTGAGATATATAAAAGAGAGGTGTTAGTCTACCTAGGATGGACATCCAAGCGTAAACATTCTCGTCATGTTGTTCATCGCAAAGGCCTGCGCAGCTATCTTCATGGCGACGGGTAAGAGGCTTTCCAACAGTCACTGGATGTGACATATAACTGTTTAATATCACTGACACCAATCAACAGTGGTCAACGCCTGCTATATGACCTGCACCTCCAGCACAGCAGGAAAGTTCAGTCTTGTGCACTCTGAGCCAAAAGGTCCTTGATGGCATTTGTACTGTACCAGCTCCTTTTTGAAGCTAACCATTCATCAATAGATCATGGTGGACAAGCCCAGTATGCGAATTTCAGCCATGGAAGTTGCAAAGGAAGGGCACAAATTCACGATGGGTGCTCTGCCTCGTTGTCTAACGTAAGTGATTTCGAAATGTAAACAAATACGTCCTCATATCATCTTGTCAGCTCTCCGGTTGCGGTTCTATCTCTTGCACGGCCTGTCCATCCGAAAAGGCCTGCTAAATGCGTATCTATGTTTTTCCATCGTCCATCGTATCTGAGACCAAAAATATATCCTTTTCTTATGCTTACACGATGAGTGACACTCAGACAAGGTAACAGGAGGGCGCCTCCTTTTGGGAGACGAGGGAAGCTGCTCTATAGCCATAAACTATTGCCCTACACACTCTTTCATACTTTATGATCCGACGGGTCTATCAGGCCTCGACGTTGTAGTCTAGTCGGATTTAAAATTCAAACATTCAAACATCGTAGATACACGAAACTTGTATGACGATTGATTACAGTTTCCATCCAAGCTCGACTCCACTTCGGATAGTATCCAAAATAGTATCCTCTGGACTTCGATACGTCATCCCTAATATTCTTTCTGCTTTCTCGCCGACAAGAACTTTCTCGTGGACAAATTTCGTTCCAGCATCAGGAGTACCTCTAGGTGCCGTGACACCAGGAATAGCATTCCTATTGACAATGTCGACTAGATGAAAGCGTCTCAGCAACTTGAGTACAATACACGAGTCGTGACTCACAAATATCTTGCCAGGTGATAAGACCACCCTTGAGAGCAAACCGTTCTCCAGCAGCTTCGGGTGTGGTCAGCGCCCTTAGATGCCCTTCAGCAACATCTACTACATCCACCATCTCGGAGGAACCGAAGTAATCCTTTTTCTGTAACTTTCCAGATGTAGCATCGGAGATGGCGGTGAGAACTCGAGAGTTGGACGAGCCTTCGCGGATCGTTTCCGGATTGGAGAAGACGTCTTTGCCAAATATCCAAGGTGGGAGGAGTGTGACGAGCTCGTAGCTAGGGTTGTGCTCCTTTATCCATGCCCACGCCGCACGCTCAGCGAGCACTTTGGAAGCGATATACTTCAAGAAGCCAGGTGCTTGGGCGCCAGCTCGTTCCACGATCGTCGGCGCGCTATCAAACCAATCTTTCTATAGGGCAGAAACGAAACATGAGCCATGGGAGATCAAAGGAGCAGCTTCAAGAGATACCCACCTCCGTGTACGTATATTTCCCTTCATGTTGTTCCATCAGAGTTACAGCAGAACTCGTGAGTACAATGCGCTTGACTGTTGCGCTAGTGGCAGCGTCCTCGAGAACACGGAGAGTCATGTCGATGGCAGGTCCAATGAGCTCGTTTGGATCGGCGGAGGGGCTGCTTGGGAGCAATGGGGAGGCAGTATGAACGATACCGTCGACGCCCTTTACAGCTTCCTTGAAGGCGCCTGGCACGGTCATGTCTGGAACCACAACAAATGTCAGTTTTCCAGAGTCAATATACTCCCCCAAATGCTTGATGAAGGAAGAGCGTTTTGCTTCTGAACGGATTGCAGCACGGATGGAGAACCCATTTTGCAGTAGGTGGATGACGATAGCGGATCCTACGAACCCGGTACCTCCTATAGTATAGTGTCAAAAAAAGTCGCAATCAGGTGTTGCAGTCAAGGATTAATGACGGACCTGAGACTAGGATGAGAGCTGGGGCTTGAACTGCAGACATTGGCGACCTAAAACTTGGAGATTTCTGTAGACGTCCAAACCTCGCATACCTTGGGTTTTATAGCATTTGAGGACACCTTGAGGAACGCGTAAGCTCGAGGATAGAGGTCGTAGAGATGCTCCGTATGATTCGGACGCATCAACCAAGTAAAGAAGGCGCGCCCTTGACATCGTTTGCGAGCTCTTCGGAGACATTGATTTGATTACACAGTAAATTGCTCATGGTAAGGTATGGCGACCACTTCCGTAGGAGGGGAATAGCTTAGAGCTGATTGCTGATTGCGCGGCCTTCATTCTAATTGTCTTGAAACATGACATGGATCTTCGTTTGTTATTGGAAAAACCGATAAGCTCGCTTTGGGCTTACTAAGAGAGATATTACTGGATGACAACGGTTTTATGAGAGATCAACGCGCAACAATAGAGGAACGTCAAATCAAGGGATGGGCTGGTGTTTTATTGTGCGCGTATGAGTGAGAGTGAAAAGATATTTCAATTCATCGTGTTGTGTACGAATGCCTTACTACGGCTTCCATCCGAATTCTACTCCACTGCGAATCGTTTCCAACAATGCATCTTCTGGTTTTCGATAAGTCATCCCTAGCAGCTTCTCTGACTTCTCAGCCAGCAGGTACTTTTCCGGGGTGAAATTCTTCCCAGCACCCGGGTTACCAAGCGGCACAGTAACCCCTTCAATGGGATTGGCGTTGACAAGGTCGACTATATATGACGACTGTGAGAATGTTTCCCTTGAGGTAGTACGAACAAGGTTGACTTACAAACATCCTGCCACGTAACTAGTCCACCCTTGAGGGCGATGCGCTCCCCCCCTGCTGCAGGAGTCGTCAATGCACGTACATGACCTTCTGCCGCGTCCTTCAGATCCACGAACTCTGAAGCTGAAAGATATTGATTCTCCCGCAGTTTTCCGGATATAGCTTCGGAGATAGGGTTGAGCAGATAAAAGTTGGATGACGAAGAGCGAATGGTCTCTGGGTTGGAAAAGACATCTCGACCCCATACCCAGGCCGGAAGAATGGTGACAAGATCGAAGCTGGCTGTATTCTCAGAGACCCAAGACCATGCTGATCGCTCGCCGAGCACTTTCGAAGCCATATATTTCAGGTGTCCGGGGGCATTAATACCCGCTTGCGCTACAATCTTTGGTGCAGTGTCGAACCAGTCGTTCTACAAGCCAATGAGTATGATTTAATCCAGCAAAAAGAAACAGAATAAGGGTGCATACCTCAGTGTAAACATATTTGCCCTCATGAGGCTCATACATAGCTGCGATGGAACTTGTAATGACAACTCGTTTTACCGTTGGACTGGCGGCTGCGCCTTCAAGGAGATAGCGTGTTATTTCAACCGCTGGACGAATTACCTCTTCCGGTTCAACGGAAGGGTCGGTAGGGATTAAGGGAGAAGCTGTATGAATGATGCCCTCCACGCCTTGAACTGCTTCCGTGAAGGCATTGGGAACCATCATATCAGGAATGACGACAAAGGTAAGCTTTCCAGAGTCGATATAGTCCTTCAAATGCTCATGGAAGGTTGTTGTCTTAGATTGTGGGCGAACCGCCGCACGGACGGAAAATCCCTTTTGAAGTAGATTGACCAGAATAGCTGATCCTATGAATCCTGTTCCACCTACAAGGTAAAAGCGTTAACCAGAGAAAGGAGGAGTTATTCATGACGAACCTGTAAGGAGAACGAGTGCTGGGGGTTGGACGGCAGACATCAATGGAATCAAGTATGTTCTGTACTCTTCGCCCCATCCTGAGTCTGCCCTTATTTATACGACGAGTTTCGGGTAGCAGCATGTGGGTATGATCCGTAAGATACGGAGAAGTTTGTCAATATCCGGGGAAACGGAGTCTGTATATATAAATGTTCTTGGCGTGGTTAAGAGTTATTTCAACCAATTGTTGGACGGGATGCGGGGGGCATGGACAAGGGCGCCCGCACTGAACGGCGGACACACTAGGAAACCGGTCCTACTATCAAAGAACCTGTATTCTTGAATATTGATGTAAATCATCAATACCATTCCTTTTCTCAATTATACCTGTATTCCAGTAATAACGACCCTGCGTGGTGGGGCAGGGTAACGTGAGCTTCACCCCTACAATACAAAGAACGAATCAAAATTCGAAACCTTCCTTTCTAAATAGGTCGAGATTCCCGTCCTTCGCTTTGTCAGCGAGGTCAGCCCGGTCCTGGTTGTTTGGTCAGTTGTCTTTCCCTAGTCATTCAGTGCACGCACCATCGCAATCAGAGTCCTCCGCAAAGTTGCCCATAGTTGCTCACTTCTCTTCGTCTCCTTGTTAGTCTCGTCCCCTTGCAACGCTAGTCCATGTAGGAAGTGTTCCGCAGCTTCCTTGAAAGCTCCCAAGTTGAGACATGCCACACCGACATTATATAGGGCCCGAGTATATTTTGGGCGTAATCGTAGAGCCTCTCGATATGCTGTCAAACTATCCTCTGGTCTGTTGCCGTTCGACAAGCAGGATCCATAACGATTCCAAAGAACGTAGTCCTCCGGTCTCATGGATAGTGCTGATGCGAAACAATCCGACGCTTTGGTGAATTCGCCTTTGATATAGAGCAGTACACCCAGCCCAACCTGCAGTTCTGGGTCTGGGTTTGGGTCTGCCTGCTGAATACGAGCAACAGAAAGGAACGCGTCCTGGACGATTTCGTGGACTGCCCACGGCTGGGTCGTCGTTGATGGTATGGAGACACTCGATGTATGTTCAGGATAGCGAATCCTTAGCCAATTCAGGAGGAGTAGTTGAGATGGACGATCATAGCCTTCATTAGTATAAGAGATCGCCAAGGACTTTTCGTCAGATGAGCGTCAGCAAGTTCAAAGCCAGCCAAAATATTGTCAGCTACGCACGAGTAATCCGACACCTCCGGCTCCGCCTTGCTCTTGTGCAATCTTTATGCCTTCTCGAAGGGCCAGCATCCCTTGTTCCTCTCGTTCATCCATGCTTCTGACTTCTCCGAGCAGTATCCAAGCCTCATAACCACCTTCCCCTAAGTCTTTTTGCTGTATAGCTGCTTCCAGCAGGAGCGCAACGTCGCTGAGTGAGCCACCTTCTCTCAACAGCGTCTTCGCGGCCTCTAGTGAAACCGACGTCCCGGGCTCCTGAAGATATTTATTATCACTCTCTGAGAGAATGTCAGATGATGAGCGGCCTAAGAGTGAGAAGTATACCGAAATCATAGGGGCGCAAGATGGGCATCCCATCCCCGTCTACTTTGAGCTCCTCTGTCGGTAGACCAAATTCCTTATCCAAACCTTTGAATTGTGCATTTATGGCATCCTCGTAGCTAAGGTCTCCATCTTCACGTTGGGACGACATAGCTTCATTGAACTCCTTTTCCCATTTGGCCATTTCCTCTAACGTTTCGGCGGACGGCGCCGCATTAATATCTCGCCAGATACTATGAATAAATGCATAATTAGGTAAGAATAATTGGGACAAAATGGAAGGAGACGTACCGTTGAAAGTCACTCAGGGCGGGTTGGCTTTGAGACTTTGCATCTTGCTCTAGTCGTAACTGGTCCATGGCCTTATCCAGCTCAGTAGAGTTATCTGAACCCATAGCTTTCGTTTGAGATTCCAGTGCCTCAAATGCTGCCTCAAGCGCGTGGTCAACAGCACGGCCCTTGCCTTTGTCAATGGTGGTATGCAAGATTGGAGGCTGCATCATCATCATCGGAGATGGGTATCGCTGCTGCAGTAAAGGAAGGTGAGACATCGCTTGCGTAGGCGCTACCGATTGAAGTTAGAATGCTACCGCAACCTCAAGACGTATCTTCTGCTCAAACTGACCAAACTCTGGTTGTTGAAGAAGGACAGGCTGATGTTGCCGTGAAATAGAGAGCGTTTCTCCCATATTCCCGGGTAAGGACTCCTTTGCCTGTTGCTCCTTCCACTTTTCGAATTCAAGAAGAGGTGTTGCGGATCCGGATGAAACCATGGGAGGAGTTGGGAGACCCATCGTCAAAGGAGAGTGAAGAGGGCCTCCAGGAATGAGTGCCGGTCCATTTTGCTGGAAGAATTGGCGGGCAGACGCCATGTCCGCCTGATTGACCAATGGCGACTGGGTCCTTGGTAAATGTTGGAGCTGTATGTTGACTTAGAGGATTTTCTGGGGATGATAAACGTTATTCGACGTACTGAAGGCCCGCTGGCTCCTCCGAAACGATCCTATACTGACCTCTTAGTCACTGAACTTTGCTCGTAAGTAGATACATACTCGCTGTAGACTGTTATCGACATCTGTGTGCTTGAGGACTTGAGACAACGGATTGGATGATGTAGAACAGTCTGCGCCCGAAATCAACGAGGAAAAGGACATGGTCGGCTCTAAGATTGCCGGTAGCGCATGGCCTACCTATAATGGTTCGCTAGTTAATCACGAATTGCAAAGTAGAAACACACATAAATTGGATGAAAATTGTTCGTATTCTATAGAAGTGGCATACACAAGTCCGACAAAGCAGCTAAACTAGTGTGACAGATCTAGGAGCAAAACAAAACTCCGAAAGCTCGTCCCGGGATTACACGTAAAGGATACCAGCAGTGACAATGACCACGTCAGTGTCACGGATTTGCTCGAGCCAGAAAGATGGCCAAAGATGGGTGCTACATAATTCACGGAGTGAAGAAAAACACGATGATACCAACGACTAGGCTTGATTCGCCTCTACTATCAATCGAGGAGACGCTTCAAACATCGGTTTGAGAAGATGAAACGCGACTCCCAGTGATTTATATGCCATAAAGGCGAGGGCAACTGCGAAAGATGTGAGCGCCATGAAGAAAGACACCAAAAGAAGAAACATACATAACAAGACAGGAATCCAGAAGAAGATGAGCATTGTATCTTGCGTCTTTGTCTTCCGTTTTGGCGACGTCTTAACCAATGTAGATTGCGAGTGGGTTACGACGTCCTCATCCGACACCACGTATTCTACAGGGTCGACACGTCGTCGAACCGATTGATGTCCGTGTCGAGAATGTCCATTTAGATTCGAGTGAGAGCTGGTCTTCGAGATCGGGAGCATGACGACAGAGGGCGAATCCAGCGACAAAGGAGATGGCGGCTCATCGAGCTCAGTCGGCATCGCTGGTGTTCCAGTAGTGCCTGGAGCCATCTTCTCAAGAGGAACCGAAGTCGAGGGTTGCGCAGAATAAGACGGAGGCGGGTCGTTTTCGATCTGAGTACTGCCTTGCTGTTGCTGCTGGAGCCACATGCTTTTTACGTACTCCATCCACATAAACATCATCTGCTGCGCTTTCTCTGATTCCACTTTCTCGTCGAGTCGTTTCCGCTGGCCTTCACCATGAGGATGACCACGGCGACGGCCGAATTGAGGCATAGCCGGTACATTGGGTAATTGCCAGCCAGTGGGAAATTGCATAGGCCAAGGCATTGGAGGCAAACTCCAAGAGTTGGAATACGGACGTGTAGTGACAGTGGTTGGTGCAGAGGGTGGTAGTGGATGGATTGGTGTGATCGTGGGTAGCGAATGAAGAGGTGACGCGACATCCTCCACAGAGAATGGAGTGGCAGCTCTAGAAATCTTGCGATTCGAAGCGATAGAAGCCACCGAATTAACTCGAGAGATATGTCTCGAGAGCATCTGTGGTGGCTCTATTTCGGATACAGAGGCTTCATATTCATCCTCATCCTCTTCATCGTCCCCTTCGCCTCCACTCTCAATTTCGCTGCCGGCCGTCGAACGACGTCTCCTCGTTTCGACCTCCTCCTCGAGCTCGAGTACCAGATCCTTGACTTCTTCTGTACCGCAGACATCGAATGCGGTACGGTCTTGAGAGTCGCGTCCCTCGAGATGAGCGCGACCTTGGCGTACGAGCGTATCGAGGCATTCTGTATGTCCATAGAAGCAAGCGAAATGAACCGGACTGAACCCGTTCTTGTCCAGAGCATCGACATCCGCACTCCATCCAATAAGAGCACTGACGAGCTTGACAAAGCCAAGAGCAGAGGCAAGATGAAGCAACGTCTGTCCGGTTACTGGGTGCGGGGTAGAGATGTGCTTGATGGTCCCAGTGACAGGATGCTGAGCGGAACGGAGAACCTTGAGGACGAGGTCCTCGACGTCCGCAGGACCCTGCGAGCCTGCCTGCCTCAGCTGCTTTGACTGGGCAAGTGACCTTTGAGCACTCTGGAAGCTGGGCCCGAAGAGAGACGACATATCGGCAGTATTGGTGTTTTCGATGCCCATCATACCGCCCATGCTTTGTGTACCAGAACCGCCCAAAATGTTGGCTGCCACGCTTCGTGCGTCTTGCCAGTGACCTGAATTCTGCCACCCCAGAACTTGAAGGGCTTGCATCATTCTATCATTTAGAAATATGTAAGTCACATCAGCCTCTGACATTACCAGGGTACTTACAGGTCGCGATCGCCTTCGTCCGTATATGTGAATATTGGGGGACGTCGATCGAATATCGAGCCGCTAGATTCCGGTCCTGGGACACCAAGTAGTTTGACTTCGACAGGGCCTGCTATGGCGCTCGGAGGAAGATTACAGAGGATGGCACTTTCACTGTACATCCGAGCGCCTCCATTCCCCCCAAAGACGACTGCATTCGTTCCGAAAAGGATACAAGCATTCGCAAGAGCCTCAGGTGAAAAGTTGGATCCCAGAAGGGTCACTTCGATCCCGCCAGTCATAGGTCCAGAGCCAGGAATCACGTGAGCAATAACGGGATGGGGGTTCGGCTGGGGTACTGGCAACGTTGCCATTGGCGGGGGACCGGCTAGCGAGGGTCCGTGCATGGCCATGCCCACATTGGATATCGAAGCCATCGGTACGCCTCCCAGCATTGCCGAGACAGGTGAGACAGGTGAGAACAGCGAATTGGTGTAGGATGGGCCTTCGAGGTCCGTCTTGTGTCCAGACTCTCCATTGCTCTGAGTTGGAGGAGGGGAGAAACCAGCCGAAGGTGAGGAAGGTGCAGTTGTGGGCAGTGGACTTTCTGAGTGTGTATACGATTGGCTGTTGTGGTGGCTATGGGCTGAGCCGCCTTGGTGATTATAAACATTAGTGGTAGTAGTAATCGCTGGACCGGCAGCAGCAGTCGTAAGTTTCGAAAGTCCGGTTCCAGACCGAGAGATGGTAGAATGACGACTAATCCGCGCCTTTGTTCTGATAGCGCCGACTCCCTTCTCCTCAAATTCGTCGGCATCTTCCTCCTTAATACGCCCATCGCTCTCTGAATGTTTTGAGAGGATCCTCTTCGTTCTACGTTTCGCCGAAAAGCCATAGTTATCTGCCTCTTCTTCGTCCGCGGTGTGAGCAGGGGTCATCTTCTGCACGGATTTGTGGTCATCCATGATCATAATTGGCGGCGTTTTGACTTCCCCTACGACTCGACCAAAGTTGTCCCTGAGTGTAAGTAGTACACTAGAAACGGATGAGCAGCTGGTGTAGCACTTTTGACGAATACGTACCAGAACCCGGTCCTTTCTTTATAATGCCTGCAGTAGCAGACGATTCGGAAGCTAAGGGGGATACTTCCGCTAGAAAAGTCGACCATTTCGTGACAAGTAAAGTCAATAGGCGAGTCGTAATCGTCTTTGGGGGCTTCGACTTGAGACGGATATGGCCGCTGTATTCCAGAGGGGCCCGCATACATTTCCGCATCGGAAGTCGCCGGAGTCGCATTCGTCGACGTGGCGGGCGTCACATTCTTCGAATTTGTGGAGGATTTCGAGTGTTTAGCGCTCGTAGTCGTCTTCTTCGCATTGCGCTTGTTTTCTCGATTACGGCACGCCAGACAACAAGGAACAGGCGTGTGGATGTAGACAGGGTTGGAGGCGCAATACATCGAAGCATGAAGTGTGAGTACCGAAGCTGGGTCCGGGTCTACTTTGGGAAATCAGCAAGCATTGTTCCCAATGACGATTCAGAGCATGAAAACACTCACTACACACGCCTTTACTTCTCGTCTTGACGCTAGCGGTCTGTGGAACTCGAATAAAACTCCATTTTGTAACCGCGTTGCCGCCGCCTTCCAGTTCAGATGATGAGCTCGCTGGGGACCCAGAGACGTCTAAAAGATCGAGTCTGAGCTTCACCTGCGTCTCAACCCTCGACTTTTTAGGGACATCGTGGACCTGAAGCTGCCAACTGTTTCCCCGTGTCATCGCATTCCATGGGTATGGAACACCATAGTAGACAGAGAAAGGAGAGCCATACGCCGATTGGAATGAGCCGAACGGTGCCGAAATCGGGTCCATGAGCGGCAGCGTGAATCGAGAAGGGATTGACATAAGCAGAAGACAGAATCGTTGTCAGTACACGGGTTAATCAACAAAGGAGGATGGCCATGGGTAATCACGGGGTAGGTCATATGGAAACCCGTCATTTCGGGTCCGGGCATACAGTCCAGCCTACTCGGATCTACCCCAGGTTGATACGACCTAGTCGCATGTACCGGTGGCTGGCTGAAATGCCTAAATCGAGGCGACAACCTCCGGAGAGGCGGGGAAATAATAGAAATAGGGATAAGAAAGAGACTGACCGAGTGACACCACCGGGGTTCGAGAACATGCCGTTTGTATGATTGATACTAGATGCCGTATTGACATGTAGAGGATGTCCTCCAACCTGTTGAGATTGTAGCGGTTGGGGAAGTGTGAACGCATCCGGCGGCAAAGCACCCTGGGTTTGCGCCATCGAAGAAATCGAATTTTGTGGTCCTAAATGACCACCAAAGGAACGTTGGTGCATGAACAAGGCGCCCGTGTCCATTGTTGCGGATTGGGGTGGCGATGGCAGAACGCCATTTCCAAAGTATCCATTTGAGGACAGGGTAGCCATGTTCGTAGTTAAAGATGGATTTGAGTTTGATTGAAGAGGGTTGATTGCGGCCATGCGACTCAGCCACGCAGAAGGGACGGCACTCGGGATATTCATAGCAGTAGACGGTGGCGAGTTTCTAAAGAGCGATCGTTATAAAAAGCATGTTCGATGATGAATTTTGGGCGCCGAAAGGGAAAGGGATAGATATGCGAGTCAGACAGTACGTCAGCGTAGTGCTCATAAACCTGCCAAGGGCCAAAGTCCCCTCCAAAAAGAGAAGAAACTCACGACATTGCACTCTCATGAATCAAATCTTGCAGAGGCATCGCGCAAGACTCTAATCCTGAATTCATATCGAATTCGTTCCCAGCCGCGGTATCCAAACCAATGCCCATGCCTGTGGCCGATGGCGAACCGAAAGCATAGCTTGAAGGGTTCGAAAAGACATTCGATGACCATGCGTCATTCGATTGAAATTCATCGGAATTATTGGAAGACGAGGATGGTGTCGTAGGGCCTGTTTGGGGCGACGACCCGTTGCTATTCGAGAACATAATTCGCTGTTATGGTGCTCTGATTCGTTCTCTTTCTTCGTCAAAAAGACTCAAGAGAGGGGTAAATCCGAGCGACTTGGTCAGCGACTGCGTGTAAAGTTTGTTGTTTAGCGAGTTGAACCGTCCGTGTTTGCTTCCCCCAAATGGTTCCAAGAGTTGTCTGGTTTGCTTCTAGAGCGTTTAAAACGAGAGAGGCAGGTTGGTTTGGACGGCAGACTCAGCCAGGTGCAGACGTGGTGCGGTCGAAGAGCTAAACCAAGCAGGCCGCGCTGTGATGGTGGTCTGAGGTCAGATGAGCTGCAAGAAGGAATGTGGTCTTTCCAAGGGATAAGTTTCTTGCTGGATACATCATACAATCATTGCTTTTATAGCGATAATTTTCAAGTTTCAGTGCTTTCAATTCGAGCACAGGGGTCAAGTAGCGATCTCCTATATCGACATATTGGTCCCCTCGTTCGCCAACTTCGCGCCGACTCTGCAGCCCTCGCGATCACTCGATTTCGCATCGATCAAAGTCTTTAGAGAGTAGAGAACGGGGCTCCGTCTCACGCCTCAGCCACACAGATGGTTTCTGATGAGCTTCTTGCGCGCCGAGGTCTGAAAGGATTAGCCTGTAAGCCGTCATAAATGAGCACTCGGAACTTTCCAGAGGTCTCGATCCTTCCCACTATGCCGCCCATCAAGCTCACGTTGTTCCTCTAGGTACCTAGGAAAATGGGTTGGGGACCGTTGCCCTCAATTTATCGTCTGAAGTAGTCAGATATGACAGCTTCCGATCAGTTCGTGCTCGTATATATCGAAGCCTTGGCCACAGAACTCGCAATACCTTACGTAGGCGCACCCTGTGCTGCCCTCTCGGCGCTGCCGCCGCGCAGATCCGGTTGGTTCATCCAAGGGGGGTCTGCATCTAGCCATCTGGAATCTAGGAGCGCTTAGTAAGGAGTTGGCTATGGAAAAGGGAGGACAGCTTACTGCAAACGGGAAGTTTGGGGACTCGGATCGGAGATGACCAGAGGCCACCCCTGTACCGCCGACTCTGAGAAGCCTACCCTACACTCCAAGCCAATCTCGTAAAAAGGAAGGAAGATTGTCGAGCTGCATTTCAATGCTTATCCGACTTGTCGAACTTGTCCTTCCCGGATTGGCTGCGGCGGAGAACCTCTCTACCACAGAGCTAACAAGGTGGAAGAGATCCGAAGTTCTTCTTGATGAAACGGCAGCACTGATCGCTGGAGGAGTTGATCTTCAGCAGCAGAAATTAGGCACGACCCCGTCATCGGCGTAAAGTGACAATTACATTGCTAATATACAAAACCTGTATATATTAAGCGTATTATTAGGCAAATTGGAAATAACGACTTACTTGATCGCATGTACGAGAGCGGTAGCAGGTTCATTACAAGTGCTGAAGAAGCCAA
>WSTQ01000374.1:0-15136 GCA_019627725.1 Serendipita sp. 401 | reverse complement strand
GGGTATCCAGCGTACGTGACCAGTGCCGGATGGCTCGGATACGACGACGAGAAAGTGAAGAGGTTGACTCTCGAAGCGCTACACGCTGGATTCAATCATTTCAAGGCATGTGCCCTGTTCCTTTTCTCCGTCGAAGTAGTCCTTACTTTTCTTCGCCAGATGAAAGTCGGCGCAGACCGCGATAATGACCTTCGCCGTGGAAAGATCATCCGCTCCGTAATTGATGATCCGGCCAATCTCCCTCCTAACGCAAAACCCCGAGATCCGGCAACTCTCGTTGGCAAGAATGCCGGTCCAACGGGCAATGTCCTGATGATCGACGCCAACCAAGTATGGGACGTTCCACAGGCTATCGAATATGTCAAGTCTCTGCAAGAAATACGGCCTTGGTTCATTGAAGAGCCAACCGCACCGGACGATATTCTCGGACACGCGAGAATTCGAAAGGAACTAAAGGAGTACGGAATCGGTGTCGCTACTGGAGAGCACGCACATAACCGTATGGTCTTCAAACAACTCATGCAAGCCAACGCCATCGATGTCGCCCAAATCGACTCGTGTCGTCTCGCTGGCGTCAGTGAGGTGCTCAGCGTTCTGCTCATGGCGGCGAAATTTGGCGTACCGGTCACGCCACACGCGGGTGGTGTTGGACTTTGCGAGTACGTGATTCATTTGAGGTGAGTTGATTTCAATGGCATCTTCCGCTGGTTCTTTGGCCTTACTCTCTATAGTTTGATCGATTATATCGCCGTCTCTGGCTCCATCGATCGTAATGTTCTTGAATATGTGGACCATCTACATGAGGTATGACCTTGTCACGTTACCGCTCTTCAGACGCTGAGCTGACTTTCCATCGATCTAGCACTTTACTTATCCATGCTCTATCAACTCTCAGGGACATTATAATGTCCCATCAGATTCCAAAGAAGGATACAGCATTGAAATGAAGGAGAGTAGTTTTGCAGAATTCGAATTTCCTCACGGTTCGTATTGGGCTTCAGTTCAGAAGAAATAGAGATGGGGAATGGGGAACCTATGAAGAAGGGTATCCTGTCATAGATCGGCGCCTGGGTCACAATTGCCGGCATAAGTTGTCTGTCGATAGCGCCCGGCGTCGTCGTCCTTGTCTGTTGTACCTTTTTACCGTCTTGAAACAAAGCTTGTCCTCGACCACAATCGCGTCGCTCTACCCTGAATTCCAACCAAAATCGACTTCTTATTTAGAAAGGAGAATCGGACAGAAGGGTTCTGGAAACATAATGTCTCATAGTTATTCTCGCCAACCTTCGAGCAAGAGCAGCGCTCGCGGCGGCGTACCCCCTGTTGATGAAGGCCCATGGCAAGGGGGTCCACCGCCTCCACACTCTCAGAGTAATCGCGGTGGTGGTGGTTATGCTCCAGGTCCTGGCTCAGGAGGTCCCGCCCCTCCAACAATGTCGGCTGCGAGACTAGCTGAAATGTTGGATATTGTCAGGTCAGAATTCGATGGTGTCATGCAGGACAACTCGAATATGAAAGTTCAGAGAGAGGAGTTTGAAGCGAGAGGTATGTTTTTCTTTACGATTGCTCATGCCGTTCTCCGGGCGTGTATTTGGCGCCTTGTTCCCTTTTATGTTTCCTTCGATCCGATAGAGTATGCTCACTGGATTTGATCAATTCCCGAAACAGCCGCTGCTCAACTCAACGAACTTGTACAGATCAAGAATGCAGTTCAGGAGCTCGAAAACGTTCATTACAAGGCTAGGGTACAATACGAAGAAGAACTAGCGAAACTGAGGGCGGAGATTCAAGCTCTGAGAGCAGCTAACCCACCTCATTCCGGTAGGTAGCGTTATGATGGATACCGATTTATCTTTCCATGTAATCTTACCATGTCCCTTTCCTATTCAAGGCCATATGTCTGCTGTCGAACGGAACGGTCCTCCGAGTGGACACCCCAATGAACCCTATGAACGAAACCGTGGCGATAGGGAACTACCTCACCCCAAGGTAAGGAAGCCGCCCAAGGAGGAGATACCTGGTAAGGATCTTATGATATAGAAATCATCTGGAGGGCTTACTGTTTTGCGAACGAAGAACCACTCCCACGAGGATCTCCGCGACCAGCGGAACCGCCGCGAATGGCCTCGCCACCTTATGAATTCCCAGGATCTCTATCACCCAGCACCGTCCCCGCCACATTACGCAAGGAAGGCCCCGACTGGTTCGCAATGTATAACCCACGTCTACCACAGAAGACACTCGACGTTTCCTTGCTGCATCAGTTCAACCACGAATCGGTCGTTTGTTGTGTACGATTCTCGAAAGATGGCAAATTCCTAGCGACAGGTTGCAATCGTACAGCGCAGATATTCGATATGGCAACAGGAGAAATGGTTTGTCAACTGAGCGATGACAAAGCTGTTGTTGAGGGAGACTTGTACATTCGGAGTGTCTGTTTCAGCCCTGATGGAAAATATCTTGCGACAGGTGCCGAAGATAGGCAAATCCGGGTGAGTGAGCGTGCTATAATTTTGTATAATGATGGTTGGATGTTCATGCTGGGCCATTAGATTTGGGATATTGCAAAGCGTCGGATTCGAAACCTATTCGAAGGGCACGATCAGGAAATTTACTCGCTCGACTTTTCTTCGACCGGCCATCTTATTGTATCTGGATCTGGCGACCGTACTGCACGGATCTGGGACATGGAAACTGGAAAGTCGAGAATACTATCCATCGAGGGCAACTCGAATCCAAATGATGCAAGCGGTGACACCCCGATGAATGAGGGCTCTGCCGCTACAGATGCAGGAGTGACTTCTGTTGCTATCAGCCCAGATGGACGATTGGTCGCTGCCGGTAGCCTTGACACCGTCGTACGCTTATGGGACGTCCAAACAGGTAATCTACTCGAGAAACTGAAAGGACATCGAGATAGCGTATATTCTGTCGCTTTTACACCGGATGGACGCGGGCTCGTCTCGGGAAGTTTGGACAAGACGCTCAAGTACTGGGAGTTGAATACTTCCGCTTTAAAGGCGTTCGCGGACGGCAAGGCTCCAAAGAACAGTCCCGACAGAGAACCGTACGCACGTGCTATCCACAACTTTGTGGGGCATAAGGATTATGTGCTCAGCGTTGCAATTTCGCATGATGGACAATGGGTCGTCTCTGGCAGCAAAGACCGCGGAGTCCAATTTTGGGATAAATACGGGACTGCACAATTGATGTTGCAAGGCCACAAAAACTCTGGTGAGTGCCGGACTTTGGGGGGACACCCTCATACCGGTATGGAGAGGGGGGGTCAACTATGTCGCTTACCTTCTATATCCAGTTATTTCGATAGATCTCAGTCCAACGGGTGGATCTCTTGCTACTGGAAGTGGAGACTGGCAAGCCCGCGTCTGTGAGTACTTGGTATGACTGGATTGGAGAGTGACTAAACGGCTCGTGTTCATAGGGACCTATAACAGCTTGGGAAATGCACCCTAATGGAGAATACAGGTTAATGATACGATCTGTAAGGAAATTCGATCTCTGTGTTTGTACAGTGTTCTTGTTTGTGCTCTCCAAAGCATTTAGGTTTCCTCCCGAATCCTGTTGCGCTGCTCCTATAACCTTCTCCAAGGGATGTAGTCTTGCCCTCTGAGATATACGTGCGACACAACGAGCGTGACAAAGCTGGCGAGATGTCGCTGAAGAACTCTAAAGGGCCAAATACGGACAAACAAGGATCAGTCATCCACTTCTCCCGTCCCGTCTTTATAAGGTGCCTATCTCATCCTCGACCTTTCTCCTCTTCCCTCCCAAAGTTTTGACCCACCGTTTCTGATTTTTATCTGTAAAAAATTAGAAGAAAATGGGACGCCGCCCTGCTCGCTGCTACCGCTACTGCAAGAACAAGCCCTACCCAAAATCACGCTATAACCGTGGTGTACCCGACCCAAAGGTGTGTTTCACTCGAACAGGGGGATTCTACCTGAGTTCTCCTGTATATGATGAGCGGTGCTGATAGTCGTCGTTGTTTTGCTTGCTTAGATCCGCATTTACGACTTGGGCCGTAAGCGTGCGTCTGTAGACGATTTCCCCTTCTGCTGCCATCTAGTATCGGATGAGTATGAGCAGCTTTCCTCAGAGGCGTTGGAAGCGGCGCGTATTTGTGCGAACAAGTACGTGACCAAAGCTGCTGGCAAGGACGCGTTCCATCTCCGTGTGAGGGTCCACCCCTTCCATGTCTTGCGTATCAATAAGATGTTGAGTTGCGCTGGTGCGGATAGGTACGTTTTCCTCCCTCTCCTGACCCTAGTCGAATCTCCCTTCCTTTTTGCTGATCGGAACAATGACGTATAGGCTGCAAACTGGTATGCGTGGTGCATGGGGAAAGCCTTATGGAACCGTTGCTCGTGTAGATATTGGCCAGATCATCCTCTCCATCCGATGCAAGGACTCCAACGCCGCCGTCGTTCAAGAAGCTTTACGCCGTGCTCGCTATAAGTTCCCTGGTCGCCAAAAGATCATCATCTCCAGGAAATGGGGTTTCACCAATGTCAATCGTGAAGATTACTTGAAGCTCAAGGAGGATAAGAGGGTGTTACAGTCAGTCTATTTATTTTTTGGACATACGGACTTGACGCTTATTTTTATTTTTCCCACTAGGGATGGCGCTTATGTTCAATATATTCGCCCCAGGGGTAAACTCGAGACCAACCTTCGAAACCAATTGCGAGCTTGATCACTTTGACATTCTTTCTAGTCGATGTGTAGTACACGTATGATGTTTGGTGAATATGCTTTTTTCTTATCCACCAATCGATATATCTTTGAGAAACGGGTGTTGCTTGCTTCTGGTTCTAATCTTCATCAGTATTCTACGGCCTGGGCCGCCTCGGAGTCTCCGTACCTCGCGTCTGCCATCCGCCTCTATCCATCCCTTACTATTCACTACGACGTCCTTTTGATCCGTGGACGTCGGTTAGGGGAAACGAGGGAGAAATTAACTCGAGGATTGAAGCCGCTAACTTTGTTAGCTACTTTGAACACCGTTAGCGTGACGCCTTGATGTAGGATCATGCGATGTCCTTTCTCGATACATCCATCTTCTGCCGCAATCTATCTATCTTTCTTCGCTCCTGTCATCCATGCTAGAATCTCCGCTGAAGGTTTTTGCAGATTGTTGTGAATATATGGTTCCAGTATTTCAGCCCTCTCATTCCCTCTAAGACTCTTGAGAGAAGGGTCCGATGGTGAACTTGCCGAGTAGTAACCCCTGAATTTGGTGGCTGGTTGGATACCGGGTGGCAAACGATAGAGATCTCCAGCAGTTGAAATGTATACGAGTATCGAGAATGCCCAGGCTTGTTGAGAGAGAGACAGAGAGAGAGGCAATAGCAGGCAGCCCTCGGATCGCTTGAGCCTTGTACTTCAGGGAAGCCTTTGTGGCCTTACTTGGCCTTGTCTTCCACCTCGACTTCGCTGGCCGTTTCGTTGGGCAAATACCCTTACACCAATCGCTGAAAACCTACAATATCAAGGCATAGTCGACATCGAGACTCTAAAAGATGGCCAATCAGGGCGACGAGGATGAGCATTTTTTCGTAGAGGCTCTCTTCCCCTTTACGGGCACGGACACCTCGTCACTCTCGTTCAGTCGCGGAGACATCATCAAGGTTCTTAACAGATTGCCCTCCGGATGGTGGGATGGCATGTTATACGGGGACCGTGGTTGGTTCCCCAGCAACTACGTCCGCGTTATCTCGGATGCAGAGGCGGAAGAAATCTTTACTCAGAGAGAACTCGAAGCTCAACAGGAGGAGCAACTGCAGTTGCAGCTACAGCAACAACAGCAACAGCAGCAGCAGCAGCAACAGATGACTTTGGCGCATCAGCAGCAGCAAGAGCAGCTTCAGCGAATGCAAGCCGGACAATACAGCCATTACAATAACAACGCATTTTGGGAGGATAGAACCCAAACGGCTCACGATCAGTGGATTCCAAAGTTGGGACCCGATGGCCAGGTTTGTCACTCGGTTCGGCTCCTGGGAAACGACGCGCTGACATTCTCTTTGCCTGCGGTAATCGACAAACTCTTATCTTGGCTTATCGTATAGATATATTATCTGAATAATTTTACTGGCGAAAAATCGCGAGATCTCCCTGTCGACGAAACTGCGGATGACACTCATGCCGCATCCCATATACCGGGCACAAACATCCCACAAATCAACACAAATGTTACTCTGCCCAGGGCACCAAATGGTGCGAGTACTGGAGTGGGAGCATATGGGATCCCAGCCAGGCAAAGAAGTAATACGACCACCAGCCAGGCGTCATCATCTCGCGTTGATCCAGCGAGCGCCACGGCATTAACAAGGCCTGGGAATGATCTCGTCGGAAGTTACAGCTCGAGCTCTGCCGGTACTGGGGGTACTGCTGGGTTTGGTCTCATGCACCGGTCTGGTACACCAGAACCCTGGGAGAGAAGGTTGACGGATGATGGGATGGCATATTACTATGTTAATCCACTCACTGAAGAAACGAGTTGGACACGACCTGAACCACAAGGGACTTATCAAGCCGGACGACCCACGGGACCACAAGCACAAGCAGGTGCTTATAACGCGAACACGTATGGCGCAAACCCCGGTAACTCTGCACCATTTGGACAACGCCCTCCGGCTGCGACAACGCACACACGACAACGCACCGAATCTGAAGCTAGTTATAGTGGGCGTGAGAGGGATACCCGACGTGCGAGTGTCTACTCCGATAACTCGGAAGTGAGCCCACTCGGGAAAGATGCTCGTCCAGCGGCTCGATATCCAGATAATCAGTCTAATAGCACTGGCGTCCGGCCCTGGCCTACGCCTGGTGCCCAAGGGAAGGATGTATCAGATGTCGGAGGCGCGGCTGCCCAAGGGGAGGATGTGTCGAATCCATTGCTGGTGGCAGTCACGCTCCAGAGTGGAATGATTCCTCCACCACTTCCGCCCCTCACTGTATATTCAGATAAGGCGTGCGAAGCCATCAGCGCCGTCGTCGAAGCCTATGGTAAATCTTCCCCCATCAACTTTGGTGACGGCCTCACCGACAATGGAGACGCCAACACCATCAGGACCGAAGATTCTGCACCGGCTGCACCACAAGCAGGGCCGAAGATCAATGAAGATGGAACGTTGAACCAGGCTGCTTTGGACTCGAAGCAAATCCAGACGATGGCCGACCGTGTCGCCCTCGTCGTCGTCGCAGTCCGCAATCTCCTCTACGTCTCCGGTACTCTGACGGGCTCTCTACCGAATCTTGGTGGATCGAGCTTGGCAGGAGCACACGGTATCAACCCCGGCAGTGGTAATGGGCTCAACGGTGTAGGAGCGGGTCTGAACGAAGACATCGATTGGGTTCGACAAGAAATCAAGCCGTTTCAACGAAAAGTCACAGCCACCCTATCGAAACTCGTCCTCTCTGCCAGAGCGGTGAATGCGAGCTCCGACTGGCCCAAAGGAGGTGGGATCGCGGATGCGAGAAGACGCGTCGAATCCGATGCGGGAGAACTCGAACGTGCAGTGACCACCTTTGTTTACCAGATTCAACGCACGGCAGCTTCGTCCCGCGTCAAACGTCTCCAGGGTGTCATGTTACCTGGAGAAGGGAGTGCTGGTATCGGCCCAGGGTTGATTGGTGCTGGTGTCGCTGGCAATTGGAAAGGCGCTGGATTCGTCACTCTGCCAGATGCTTCTTTGAGCGGGACTGGTGGAGGAGGTCCAGAGATTCGATTGGGGAGGGAAGTCGTCAGCGAGCTTGCGACATTACGATTGGCCACAGAAGAGAAGATGAGCGCCTTGAGAACCGCTGTAGATGCACACAAGGCCGCTCTCGCTACCGCAGCTGCTGCCCTTCTTACCAAGGGTGGCTCGAGTGTATCAGGATACGATACCCGCTCTGCGGATCTGGTGATTCTCAACGGCCGCTTGACCGTTTCGCATATCTCGGATTTCTTGCTTCATGCCGAAGATGTCCATATTGCGATCGGGGTGGATGTGATGGGAACATCCGACGATGACGAATCGTACCTTGCGAGCGTGAAGAGGGCCCGAGAGCTGATTCGAACATTCGAGACGGCGAAACAAGCCTTATACGACGATGGATCGGTACTCCTTATGGCGAGCCAGGCGATCCATGTCAGTAGTCTGGGTGCCGGGATGCTTCAGAACCCCTCGAACGGGAAACCTGGTGGTCCAGCGGATGTGATCGTTCAATCTGCCATCCCTGCACTGCAATCCAATCTTGGTACAGCCATGGAGACGCTCGAACTTCTGCTAGATATCGCTCGTGAACAAGACGAAGTGCAGGCACAGCGGGAACCATCTGTCGGCAGCAAAGAGCTAGGGTATTCAGGTCAATATGACATGTTCCCATCAGGACAACGATATGCGCCTGAACATGCCTATACGGGAGGTGCCAACGAAATATTGAAGGGCATCGGACTGGCGCCAGAAGACGAACCTAACGTAGGGGACGACGTCAATTTCGATTACGCATTTTCGGGTTCCACCTCTCGACCTTCTGCTGATCATGCATTTGGCCGCGGTGCTGTTGGGCAAGGCCCTGATCCGAGCATCAGGGACTCAATCGGTCCAGTTCCATCAGATAGGACAGCCTCTACCCCTGGAAGCCCAGGAACTTTGAGACCCAGTAACCCCACTGATTCTATGGATGGTTCGACTATCAATGAACCAGGAGAGGATGGATTTGATGACCTGAACCCAGTGGCGAACAGTACGTATCTATTTGTGGTCCTGTATGACCGATTCTCACCTCCGAGTTTCACAGGGAGAAAGGATCTTTCACGATGGATTGGGGGTGATGCACCGGCACCGGCACCGGTGCCTAAGCCCACCAAGGAGCTCCCCTCCTATCTCAAACTGGACTATACTACTCCTGCAGACATTGTCTTGAATCCAGATGGAGGGGTTAAAGCTGGAACGCTTCCGGCCCTTATCGAACGCTTGACCATGCATACTGGTAGCGGTACGTCTGTTTATATTGGGTCTTTGAATGATGCTGATTCGAGCTCGTTGCAGATGCAAAATTCAATGATACATTCATGATGACATTCAAGAGCTTCGCATCCGTTGACCAAGTATTCGACATGCTGGTCGAACGTTACAATATTCAGCCACCAGAAGGTCTCAATCCTACTCAATTAATGGAATGGACGAGTCAAAAGAAGACGCCAATCAGATTGCGGTATGTTCTCCCACAGACTTTCTCTTTTCCGTAAAAGAGGCTCAGACATCCGCAGATCTATCAACACTATGCGCAAGCTTATCGATGCTCTCGAAAAGGAAGATTTGCACATTCTAGAACGTGTTAAAACGTTCGCTGCCGATGTGGCGGCCTCTGACCCCGACCGAGCTACAGTCGCAAAGACTCTGATGGGAATTGTCCATAGAGTGGTATGTTGCTATCGTAGTCGGAGCCAACTTGTTTCTCAAATTTCTTCCAGGAGAAGAACGGAATCGAATCCAAGAAGACATTACACATGACAACCTCAGACTTCCCACCTCCATCTATCTTGCCAAGGAAGGCCGGAAAAATCAAACTTCTTGATATCGATCCACTTGAACTGGCCCGGCAGCTCACGATTATGGAGAGCGAGTTGTTCTTCAAGATCAAACAAAGTGAATGTATTGCTCGTTCCAAGGAGTCGATTCCGTCCGGGCCCGACAACATCAAGAGTGTTATTACACTTGCTAACAAGGCATGTCTCCCGTTTCTTTGTCGGCGCACAGCTTAATAACATTATTGAACAGTTGGCGGATTGGGTAGCCGATGCTGTTCTCAGCAAGGAGGATCCCAGACGACGAGCTGCTGTCATCAAGCACTTTATTATAGTGGCGGAGGTAAATGCGTTTATCCCTTTATATGATATTGTCAAGTCTAAGCATCCGTTAGCGCTGCCGACACCTCGCCAACTATTCGAGCATGGCTGCGCTTCTCGCCGGATTGAACTGTCCACCAATTCGACGACTCAAGCGAACATGGGAACAAGTTAACATGCGTAACACTGCTATCTTGGATGATCTCGAAAGAACTCTCGACACGGCACACAATTTCCAAGGTTACAAGTCCCTTATCTCGGGGCTCCAGCCACCTTGCGTACCTTTCCTCGGTGTCTACCTTACGGTGCTCACCTTCATTCAAGACGGCGCCAAAGATACGTTGAACGAAGGAGGTCTGATCAATTTCCAGAAGCGACAGAAGACCGCCGATGTCATCGGAGAAATCACCAAGTTCCAGATGCAGCCGTATAACCTCACGAAACTCGTGGCGATTCGTAACTTTGTCGAGGAGTGTTTGAGCAATCTGGACAATTCTCCAGACTTTTGGTTGCTCAGTCTTGATCGAGAGCCGAGGGAACGAGAAGACGAGAAGATGGCGAGGTTGTTGCAGGAGAGCGGATTCTTATAGACGTATGATGCGGTCCCCCAGCTTTTCTTCCTGTCTCTTGATCGTTTTTTCCCTGCCCACCAGTCTGATTTTTCATTCCCCATTTGCTCCATCTCATGTGTCGTATCCGGACGTTATGTGCTGTACGTTTATAATCTGTGCGCAAATAGGACCTAGTTTACCCCTATGGACCTTTTGTTCTTAATCATTCAAAGTGGCCGACATTCTGTATTGTTCATATCCTAGGGCTCAAACCCTCCCGCTCGACCTCATGGTGGGAACGAACGATGAACCCTTTCAACTTGCTCCCAACCACCACAAGGCTTCAAAGTCCCCAGTCTTAGCGGCCTTCGCCATGCAATTTTAGTTAGTATTGGATAGCGAAAACATAGAATACGGCGGGCATCTTTCGCTTCAATAGGAGGTGACGAATATATCGTTGGCTAGACCATATCCAACCTCAAGAAGTACGTACGACCCACCCTTAATTACAAAGGATATTATTTCTAACACATCCCATAGATCGTTGCCCGTATAATAGATGTCTGCTCCTCCCGAATGTTTAGGTGCAAATCCTGACGTCTCTGGCATTGGTGTAAGTTTCACTTTGATAGCCACGAGTATTTATATACTAAAATTACATCCAGATACGTATTGCTTTCTACATCAATACGCTTCTCATTGCAGCGGTCCCTCGCCATCCGCCATTCACCAAGCTGTTGGCGCCGCTCAAAACGAACAATGGACTAAATGGCCTTGCTCTTCTCATCACAGCAGTTGCACAATCTTCTTCAAAGCCCAGTTCCTTGTCTCTCTACCATGCCCTGATCGTCCTTCATATGCTCGCCTTCCTCGGCATCGCGACTTCGACAGCTGGAGAATACAGCACGACTCAAATGAGATTTAGGATCATTGCATTTACCAGTTGGTGTAGCATGGTCGCCTTTTTCTATCTTACTATGCGAGTCTGGATCACTGTCAAGACATTTGGCAGCCAACCGGAGTGTAATGATTGGACCATCTACGTAATTTGGGGTGTGTCAGTCCGCGCAACAGTTCCGTGGCTGAGAGGAGTTGCCTTGACCCTCGTCAGTTTGGTGATCCTCAAGTTTCTCTTCGGGACGACGAAAACGATCATGACTTTATGCTTCGGTGGAAGAACCAAGAAAAGATCTACAGATTCTATCGATACAGAATCGACAGGACCACCCGGTTTCATCACGCGCTGCATTCCTTCCTTCAATACAGGTCGTCGGAACCCCGGTTTGATAGCGAGAGTACTCGCTAGTATTTACAGCGTAATCATGCTCGAACTCACCATTCGAAGGAACCCCTCCTCTGATGAGGAAAAAGTGTGGTCGTTTGGACAGATTATTGCACTTCTCATCACCTTGATGACTGTCAACGAAATTGCCCATTTTGCACTAGGAGAAGACCTTGGCCTCGGTAAATTATGTAAGTAACGGTTGAGTTGCAATCCTGGGTGGCTGACTATGGATCGTCAGTTGGTGGACTTTTAAATAGGCTACGACGACAGAAAACTGGTCCAGATTTAGACACAGATAATTCAGAAATTAGAGGAAATGGAAATATGGAACTCCATAGACGCGATCCAGAACTCGGAGAAGGTGCAGCTAATCACCAGAATCGGTCCCACGACGAAATAGAACACTATCGATAGGTCCATTGGCTTTACCATGAGGGACACTCTTGGGTCTTAGATGTGATGCTAAGCACTCTCTGGGCCAACTGTCGTTCGGCTTTAGATACTGTATTGCTAGTATGGAATTCCGAGGGTGCAAACATGAATACATTGCTCCTTCTCTCCATAATTCCGTAAATCAATGACCCCTCTAATTCATATATCTGCTTCTTGTTTAGCGCCTCTTGAGCCTTCACGCCTAATAGGTATTCCCCATTCTGAAGCCATCGATTTTGTGGCGGATGTATCCAAAAACAGTTCGGTAGGATTCATATCTCTATATAATAATCATTAATTCTTTTTTTTCAGGAAGCATCAACTCGCCTTTTGCTTGACGAGTCTCCGGAAATGAACAAACGGGAAGCAGAAGAAATGAGGAGGCTGTTAGCAGTTAGCAGATCATGACAAAAAAGATACACCTGCGCTAGGTGAAACTTGAAATTCTCGACCAGTCCCGCTACCATGGACTGAAGAAGACCTTTTATCCGTGGCAGAAGATGTATGTACCACTGAATTAGTGCCATAGTATTTGCAGATCTTGCACAAAGCTACTTTAGTGAGAATTGAGCCTAAGCGAGGGACATTCGATACTGCTTCTTCTGTGTTAGGCCTCAACGTCCCTTCGATTTCGTCCCAAGTTAAGCAGTAATAGGGTTGAATCCAATAGAGGGACGGAATGTAGGATCAATTATAACTAGGATCAAAGTGAGTTGACTTAGATCTTGAAGGACGTCAAGTAAGTAATGGCCATCAAGCACATGCTTCATATGAAGCACACCTCCCCTTCGTTTATCGGATTAGCTACGAGTACACTGCTCACCATAATGCTGCAGCCGAACAGAAATTTCCCATTTGTTTTAGTCTATCGACTCCATTAATGCAATGGTTTTTGAACTCTGTACTCCATCGAGATTGTCCCAGCATATAACGACTGCGTATCCTGGACACTGGAGTCGAAGAGGAACTACCATCTCGAATCGCCCATTCCTGACTCGCTCTAGTAGCATTTTGAACCCAGTTTCAGAAATATCCACTACGTGCCAGTTTCCATCCTTGAACACCTATTTATCGGGTAATTAGAGAGCGATAAATGTCAATGTAGATTAAAGCAACGCCACTTACCGCTTGTTTGTACTTCTTCTGGGCTACAGGCAGTTTGATTTGTGTTCCTCGCATTAGACTCATCTGATAATTCATCAATTTCTCCTCTAACCGTCTCAAACCCAGCGAGCGGGCATCTCGCTGAAGATTCTCCAGTGCGCTTTCTTTGGTCATGTAGCCAGGTACCAAAGAATCGGGAATAGGGAGCACTTCATATCCACGCAGATGAGCCTGTATGAGTTTGAACAATAATGGGTCTTTCTCCAGTAGTAAAGTTCTGTTATCAGCCTCCACGGCATTAGATCTGGGGTCGACTCCCTGCAGGAAATGGATTGCTAGATAGTTTCCAGGTTCAGAATCGAGTTGATCTTGGGTGAATCTGAATTCTTCATCCCCGATTTTGACAATGTATAACGTTTGTGATGGCATATGGCCGATGTAGTGGTCGTTGTGGAGGCCAAGTGGCGTTTGTTGATCCTAAGTTGGAATAGTCCATTTGAAGACTGAGACTTCGCTTGCTCATACTTAGTGGCCAAATGACTGATTCAAACTTCATACAAAATCCGAAGAGATTGTTAACATATGCTTTTATCCCTTCGATATTCCTAGTCAGAGAATATAATGAGACTGGGAATTAGGCCCGCAACTTCTGCAATAATATCGAGATAGTCGCATCTATAGAAGTTAAGGTTCTGTTTTATAATGCAATGGCAATTCATGTTTGCACTGCCGCATAAATACCTGGATTACGGCCAGGAATCGTATCACGCATGCTACAGCCCAACTCTTGAGGCATAGTCCCAAGCTAATACGCTTCCATTATAGTTGTACTGGGTAGTGGGTAGTATACTTCAAGGTTGATTGCATAAGTCTAGTCGTTGGATTCCAGTAGTGCGCAATGACTCTCCTTCGTAAGTGCCAGCTCGGGGACATATGCTCCCTCGAAATCCCTCCAGCACACGACGATGGTATACCCGGGACATTGGAGGGAGCTTGGAGCCACTACTTGAAAGTTGCGCTTGCTGAACCGGTCGAGGAGCGTTCTGTATCCTTCCTCTGTGATATCCACCACTACCCAGGATTTTCTAAACGTCTATTCGCGTGCGATAATTCCTCAATAACGTTATAGTACTACACGCAAATCGGGAACAATGCTCACTGCTAATTTATACTTCTTCCGTGCAACGGGTATCTTCACCTGTGTTCCCCGAGCGAGGTTTAACTGGTAGTTTAACACTTTATCTTCCAATCGTCGAAGACCAAGGGACCGGGCGTCTCTCTGCAGATTCTCCAAGGCGCCTTCTTTGCTCATGTAGTTTGGCACGAGAGTATCGGGAATAGGGAGGACATCGTACCCACGGAGATGAGCCTGTATCAGTTTGAATAGTAGGGGGTCCTTCTCCAGACGTAAAACCTTGCCCGTACTCTGTGAATTCGAGGCGCGGTCGATGCCCTGCAGAAAGAATGTAGCTAGCTCGTTCCCGGGTTCTGAATCGAGCTGATCCTTGGTGAACTTGAATTCTGCATCATCAATTTTGACAGTGTAACTTGACATGTCGAGTCGAAGCAGGGATGAAGTGTCAGTGTGGTAGCGATATCAACCAATCGCAGCTAACAAACCATTACGCATGTCTAGGTCGTTTATTCTAGTGGATATAGGTCGTTTACAGGATAGAACTTGCAACAGAGAAGTACAAGGAAAAAGGGGGGGGGGATTGTCTAAGGGACAACATATACTGGCCCATCGTTGCGCAGGTATATAAGAGGTATACTTTGGTTTGGTGAGCGGGGTATAGTTATCGTTCAGGGATCAGATTCCAGAAGAGCACAGATACAGAGGCGTGGAAGGCCAAATCCACTTGCACTCTCCTCGTGCTGGAAATCTCTCCAGCATGCTACGAGAGT
>WSTQ01000373.1:0-15138 GCA_019627725.1 Serendipita sp. 401 | reverse complement strand
TAAAATACTGTGCATAGACTATATGGTTTATGAGTGCAATATCCGTACGTTCGACGAATAAACGTACCTTTCCCACTAACTGAACCTTTATTTCGCTCCTCTGCCTGCATCTGATTCCCACCCTGTGTGGCATTTCGTCGTTTCTTTGTGGCTCCCTCGTCTTCTTCGGCCTCATCACTTTCTTCTTCTTCCTTTCTGGATTTCCCCTCTTCTTGTGCTCCGAATTGCTTTACGAGCATTGAGAACGCGCCACCAGCTGCAACTAATTCTTCGTAGGTACCATCCTCTGCAATCTTCCCACCATCCATGACAATGATGCGGTCGACGAGGGGTAAGAAATGCAGGGCATGAGTAACAAGTATCCGCGTCTTGTCGCCCAATGCGCCAAGGATCACGTTTTGGAAGACTGCCTTTCCGACGTGAGCATCGAGGGCAGATAGCGGGTCATCTAGTATGACTACATCGCTGCCAAAGTAGATGCTGCGTGCAATATTGAGCCGTTGGCGTTGTCCTCCTGACAGCGTTACGCCTTTCACCTCGTTAGAATATTTAGATTCAATGAAGATTTCTATGTACCTTTTTCGCCAACCTCGGTTAAGTCTCCATTCGGGAGTATATCAAGATCCGATTCCAGAGAAGCGGCTTTGACGACCTTCCAATATTTCTCCTCTTCGAAGGGCTTCCCGAAGCAAATATTGTCGCGAATAGTAGCATTCTAACCAATGGAATAAGCATAAAGAATAAACTCGGGAAATGAAGACGTACCTGGATCCATGCCGTCTGTGGACAGTAGGAAACGGTACCTCCAAACGTGACATTTCCTTTTGTTCGTCGCATCTCCCCAATAATCCCATTGATAAAGCTAGACTTTCCGCTCCCAATCGCTCCGACAATGGCACAGAGCTGTCCCTTTGGAATTTCAAGATTGACATCGGAAAGTTTGTATGGTCCAGACGGTGAGGATCCTGTCACATCCTTTTTTTCGTCTTCGGTATGTTTCGGTGTACTAGAGCCTTGAGTGGCATGCTTGCTCTTTTTCACGTCTGTCTCTTCCTCTTGCACCCCATCCCATTGAAAAGTGGCGTTCTCTACCTGAAGAGCAACATCTAGGTTCGGATCAATGTTCCTGTCCTCTGAAATGACTTCTGCAACAAAGACATCGTATAATCGCTCCACGGCACTCGCTGCATCCGCGATTGCGCTAAGCCCCATTGGCATCCACATCAGGGGTAGGCGAATGAGCTGGAATAGAGTAAGCGATGTGAAGATGATCGCTGAATCAAGCTCGTGGCCAATAGCACGATAGGTGATGAACGAGACAACAGCAGCAATAGCTGGTAACGAGAAAGCTACAGCATTGTTGCCCGATCGGATAAGAAGGAGTGTTCGAATATGAGCGAGCTCCCGTTTCCGATATTCTCCGATGCGTTTGATGAATGGTATCTGGATGACCAGGAATTAAACACCAGAGCTTTAGAGTAATCAAGAAACATGACAGACCTCCCATGTGAAAACCTTGATAACCCTCATCCCACCAAGGAGTTCTTGGAGGAGCTTTGCTCGTTTGTCGGTCCAGATCACCGCTTTCTTGCGGACGTTGAACAACTGTCTCATGACTATTGTCTGCAATGGAGTACCAATAAAGAAGATAGCAAATCCAGCAAGTGCAGATGGGCCTAAGTTGACCAGAAGCAGCACCAGACAGATGAGAAGTGCTATCGGAGACGACCATGCAATGTGGAAGAACATGCAACAAAAGTCGATACGTGATATATCTGTCGAAATGTGATTTATCAAGCGACCATTCGATAGTGAAGAGCGAGCTCGTGATGTAAGGCGTAAACTCCTTTCAAAAATCGCCGAAATCAAACCTCCACGGAGCAACTAGAACGTGTAAATGGCCATACAACCAAGAAATATGATGACTCACAACGCCCGTCGTACTGCCTCGATAGAACGAGTGATGAAGTGCTCCAGAGCCGAGCGTTTGTTGTGCCAATAAGGCGAAGCACAGACCAATGCCGACGCCTAAATGAGGAGGTTTGTGGCCATTGAATTGCGCAGCATATGATCTTTGTGCAAATTTGATGATCTCCTTGACCAATAACGGCGTAGTCATTTGCGCTACATCTCCTACGAGTTTCATGATCCCACCAGACCAGAACCACCAAACAACCGCGTCATTCATCGCCATGGCCAAGCTAGCTTTTCTTTTTCCATCTTTGGCCCTCCATTGCTCCTCTCTCTGCTTCGCATTCCCTCTGATCTTCCATAAAAGTTTCCTGCTCCATCCTGGCCTGATTTGTCCATCAGCTAGTCTTTGGTTATAAGCTTCTGCTGCTTCATGACGTCTCTTAAACGATTTTACAATTCCATCTGCGATCGCTTCTGCTGAGCGATGGTCTTGCAGTCGGCAGAGGTCAACTGCTTCCAGTGGTCTGGCATATCCTTTTGAGATGCATAAGTAGAGATAGCGGACAGTTTATGTTTATAGCTTACCTAGCACCATTAGAGGTGTCATCCAGTTCCAGTATAGCTGCGAAAAGATCCCTGCACGCACTTCCGGTGTCATTGGAGCATCGTCGATTGTACCAGTTGGCGGAGGTGCGCTTCGGGGAAGAAATGGAACCCGTGCCCACCTAGAAAAATGTCAATGTCTATATTCTAAGCCATGACGCGCTCGTCCTGTGGTGTACAACGGAAAAATATGTAACAAAACACGTACCAGTGACTTTCCTCGTAAGCTAATAAGTCATCTTTTTTAAGTTCTATCTCCTTAGAGGGACTATGTGGCTCTTTTAGGTCCTTTTCGAGGGCCGAATGGGAATGGCTTGATTGCGTCAGGTTCCGAGTCTTCTTGACGTCCTCTCCATCGCGCCCACTACCAACTGAAGCCTCCATTGGCTCAAACGACTTTTAGAACGTTGAAGAGTCCCTTTAAAACTGTTTTATCTGTGGTCAAGATGTAGAGCAAGAGGGATGACTAAAAACCTAGGCCCTTACACATGGTCCTAGGAAGCCTATATATACTATTGCGGGGACACCATTCGGCACGGAACCATAATTGACTCGGCCCTGCGTCTTTCAAGCTCAGCGCTCGCCGCGGCTCCATCGGTATTCGATAGGGGCTCAAGCAGCAACTTTCAAACAGCGATTAGGGACACAGAAGGAGTATTGTTGGGCGCTGGATTTTTGGCAGTCGGGAGCAATTGAGCTTACTATTGACCACTATGCCTTCGGCTCTCAAGTAACCGGTTAGAGGACCAAAGTCGACCTTGAACCTCTACCACTCTCAACAACTCACAAATAGCGTTTCACGTAGCAAAACATGGAGAGAATCAAACAGCTTGCATCTCAGTTTACGGGCGCCCACTCTGCTAGAGCGCGTTTGGAGGCCCAATCCCCAGACGATGTAGTTATAACAATGGCTATACGCTCCCCAATGTGCAAGGTATTATAGATTTTACGTTTAATGTTCTTACAACTGATAAATTTCTAGGCAAAAAAAGGTGGTTTCAAAGATACAAGGTCCGGACGTTCTCAAAATTTCGTCACGAGACGTTTGCTGAACTCAGAAACAGGAGCGACGAACTTATGACCTCTATGTTCAAGGTGTGTTGATAAAATATACCATATATAAGCTAGACCACTGACTATGACTGCAATGTCGATTCAGGCTGCCGTAGCAAATTGTAAGATCAACCCGGTGCTCATCCAAGATATCTGTGTAGGAACCGTTCTACCACCTCGAGCACCATACGAGGCTCGTGCAGCCGCTCTCGCTGCAGGCATCCCGGATACTACCCCACTCCAGACTATTAACCGGTTCTGCAGCTCGGGACTTATGGCCGTCACAGAAATTTCCAATCAAATTCGCGTGGGACAAATAGAGATCGGACTCGCTATCGGTGTCGAGAGTATGACCGTCAATTCGGATCGTGGTTTGCAGTTCAGCGAGGATATAATGGCTCACCCGGTGGCCAAAGACACAGCAATGCCCATGGGATGGACATCGGAAAATGTAGCGGAAGAATTCAATATAAGCAGGGAGCAAATGGACGAGCTAGCAGCTCTGTCAGTTTTCCCTCCTTCTCCCACCGAAAGGAAGCGGTTACTGATCTCTCCTCAGGTCCTTCCAACGTGCATCCAAGGCTCAGAAAGAAGGCATATTCAAGTCGGAAATCGTCCCATTGGAAGCTTTCCAAGTCGACCCCTCGACTGGTCAGCGGGTTAAGATCATCGTGAGCGAAGACGATGGGATTAGACATGGGACGACCCAGGCCTCATTATCCAAGATCAAGAGTGCCTTTCCTCAATGGGGTGGTGGAAAGACGACGGGAGGCAACGCCAGTCAGGTAACGGACGGTGCGGCTGCCGTTTTGCTCATGAGCCGTCGAAAGGCAGAAGAATTGGGCTTGAAGATTCTAGCAAAGCATGTTGCTACATCTGTCGCCGGTAAATTGACCCCTTTTTTTTTTCCCGTCCGGACCTGTCGAGTTTAACATCTATCTTCCCGCTCTCAAGGGCTCGCTCCAAGAATTATGGGCATCGGCCCGTCTATCGCCATCCCAATGGTGTTGGAAAGAGTCGGAATCACAAAAGACGACGTAGACCTGTTCGAGGTAAATATCACCCCAAATCTGTACTCGTTCATACTTACCCCCCTTGGATCAGATCAACGAAGCATTTGCCTCCATGTATGTTTATTGTGTTCGTGAACTTGGCTTGGATATCAACAAGGTCAACGTGCACGGAGGGGCCATCGCATTAGGCCACCCGCTTGGCGCCACTGGAGCCAGACAAATCGCTACTGGGTTAAACGCATTGGCCCATAAAGGAGGCAAGGTAACAATAATTTCTTCATCTCTAATGCTTGTTCACATCCCCTTTACAGATCCTCGTGACAAGCATGTGCATCGGATATGGTATGGGTGCCGCTGCAGTCTTTGTACGGGAATAAAAGTCGTTGGATCGAGTGATAAAACGATGGGACAGATTCGCGGGAATCTCCACTTTGTATGTACTTGCGATTGGAACAATCTCGTGAAACATTTTTGAAGAGGTGTAACATGACATTACTAAACAATGACGGCGACATGAACAGTCCGTATGAGGTGTAAAGAGAGGATAGAAGAAAGGGAATATGCAGGGTAGTCGTAAAAGGTAAAAGGTAAGACAAATGGTGTATCAACAATAGCCGAGAAAGATGTCCATTTATACGTAAAGTCGAACAACAAACAAAAAAAGCCCGCGCTAAATGCACAAAAGGCCCAATTTTTAGTGACTCGTAAGTGTCCAACTATCCAGCGCAACTGTAGGAGGTGTCTGGAAATCAGAGAAGCCGTCCCATTGGGGGTTGAAGAGGACCTGGATGGTATGCGTGCCTGCAGGAATCGACAAGCTGAGCACAGTCACACCAGGATTTGGTTGATCGGCCTCTTGACCCGTCTGCAATTGAGGAGCATCATCTGTTCGGACTGGATCAAGTGTTTGCCACTGAAGGTTTGCAGGAGGATCGATGAGGGTGACCTGAAGCGATTTTCCATTGAGACTAAGATTTGCCGTATTGCCGTCAATGGTGACGGTTGCGTTTGTGTGCATTCGCCAGTAGGTCACTGCATTGACACCAGTTAATTCGTCTTGAAGGAGAACTTGCCTCCTGCCATTGATGAAGCGAATGCCACGTTTGATGTTTGCGTCGTAAGCAGAAGTGAGGTCGGCGGTCATGTATGCCGTCGAGTCGGTCGAGATATCGGCAACGGTCGTGGCACCTTGTGTCGTTCCGCTGGTGTCAAACTTGACGGCGGGCAGAGCATTTACGTTCTGGTTAGCACCAGCAATACTAAGGGTATTCTGCCCTTCCGTCATCTTCCTGTACCAGAGCCAGCGTACGGCATCTTGGGCTTCACTAGCGAAGTAGTTAGCTCCGAGGTAGTCTGCGGAACCAAGTTCTCCAGCCCAGCGTTCTCCAAGAGCGTCTAGTACGAAATCTCCACAGTCGAGGTCACCTAAGAACCGGTAAGGGTACTAGCTAGAAATATGGTTTATGAGACGTACCATGGGTCTGATGTATCGTCAAGTTGCTTGCTTTCATGGCCACGTATATTCCAGTGTTGTCTGTCCAGCTAGATCGCATAGATCCCCAGCGGGTGTCATCATCATCAAACAAGTGGTCCAGTGGGAGTCCATTCCACCACGCTCCTGATACAGCTGGGTTATACCAGAACATAGACCAGGGTTCGGCTGAGGTGAACCTATCCCTTTGCCAGAGCGTGTACCGAGGCTGATTGAAGACATCGCCCATAAAGAACAAGCTGGTGTCCGTTGTCGAAAACTTGTTCGGTCCATGATCTATGGGCAATTTAGCGAAACCAAACAAAGGGAAAGAACAAGCTACCTACCTCCGTAATCAAACAAGCTTGTCATACCAGTTACGTACATATGGTACAAGGCGGTTAGATTGAAGCTTGGGTTATTTTGAACAATTCCGAAATCTGAGCCCGTCGAAAGCATCAAACTCGACGCCATCTCGGCCCATCCAGTCATGGCAAAGTACCAGTAGTTTGGTGTTTCAGCTCCAGAACCGTTTGGTGTGGGAACTAAAAGACAGATTAGATAACAGTCGGTATCAGAAAGCAGAAACGCAGAATGCCGAAACGAACCAAAAGCACAGTTGGCATTTGCATTGTTGATCGCCTGCATGAACAAGGTGTTGCAAGCGCCAGTTGTGTCATCGCCCTGAATAGCAAGGCAGCCCATTACAATACCAGAATTGGAAACTAGCAACAGTTCGGTAAATCCATCAGGTATAAAGCCATGAGGATTTGCTCACCGCAGTTCCAATTTCCATGAGCCCTCAGCCAAAACGAGTTTTGGGCATACTGGGCTGCACCCTTGGCAAGACCGAAATTGATGATGCTTGTGCGGATGGTATTCTTCTGGTCATCAGACCAGTGATCATAGAGCCAATCATATGCTATTGCGAAGGCTGCCGTGAGTTCTGCAGTATCCAAAAAGTGTGCAGAGTTCCATGGATCTGTTGGATCGTTCCCGGCCTGACTCGTATCATCAGCCCAGGAGATTGCGTTCTGTACGTTATTGTCAGGAAAGATTCGATGTAATAAATGGCGTGTTTACCTGAAGTTCACGGTAGGTTGCGTCAATCCAGGACGTGTCGCTTGTCTTAAGGTATGCGTATGCAAAGTGCTTGATTCGTTGTTTCACCTGCAAAGTGTTAGGTTTTGATCCCAAGTTTGCTAAATAAGGTCTCTCACCTCTCGAGCAGGATCCAAAATCCCTGAACCTGACGGACCACCGTCGAACACGTGCACCACAGAAGGTTGATCCTTGTAGAACGTTGCATTCTTCATGATGATATCGTCCCATTGTTTAAGATATGGATCCCCTTGCATCAAGGTAGGAAGAGCTTGGATCTTGTATTTGCCTGCAATGAGGCGTGGTCTGTCCGGGCGGATGTTGGCCAAACCGGGTTCACCGGACGGAGTAAAGCTATCTTGCGGCCAGTTAATCGACGGATTATTGGCATTAACGACTGTTGGTGGGCCGTATGCAGCGGTATCGGTCTATAGCCGAGGAAGGGTTATTACGCTCAACAGCAGCGCTCAAGGGCAGTGGTCGCATGCACTTACGGTTGAAGGATATACGGGCATGAAATAGGCATCGGTGCCGATGGGAAAGCGTCCTGTTACACCCAAGAGACTGGAGTGTGCTCCATCTGCACTCCCTTGTCCGCTATTACCCCCATTCGAGGAGGAAGAGGAGCCATTGTTTGATTTTCTAGAACCGACGACACCACCTACAATAGCGGCAATGACCACAATTAAAAGGATAGGTAATCCAATTAAGAGCCATTTGCGACGACTTTTGGGCTTCCTTGCTGGTGGTTGATAGGGATTGTCGTAATAGTCTTGGAGAGGGAGAGTTTCAACATCGCGGAAAACGCGAAAGAAAACGCGGAATCTCAGAAACAACTTACTTGATGAGCTTGCATTGATTTGATTGTAACGTACATCGCCCAATGGTCGATGTTCAGCGTAAGACATGGCGCCCCGCTCCCGCTGTGGTTGACGTTATACGGAAGTGGAGATGTTCAAGCAGCGGCCGAAATCAAGTTCTCGTCGCTCTACTTGATGAAAAAGAAATCTGCTCAAAAACTGTAGAGGGAAAGGTGAGACGTAGGACGTGGTCGAGGTCTAAAGAACCTTTGAGCTGCTTTTGGCCAGGCTGCCCTATCAATAGCCTCTGCCCTCGGCATAGCATCCATGAGCGAGGGAAACCCGTCCGGCAAAGCCGTCCTCAGCACAAGAGCACAATCAAAGAAACATATTTCGGATTCTCTTGTGAGATGTTTCTCATGGGCTAAGTTACACGGAAATAAGTCAGAGGACGGAAGGCAGACGAAAAACCAAAAGCCCAAGTAAAATCCTGCATCGAGGGATTTTTTGTTTTTAAGTGTTACATCTTGATTGCATGTAACGTTTTGCAGACGATAGCAGCAGCAGTGATAGCAGCAGCAGCATACCAAGAGAAAATGGAGCTACAATATAACCGAGTCGAATGGCTGAGGCAAGATGAAGGTTTCCAAACCATAGCCAGCATCACCGAGGTTGTCTTCGGTCATCCAAATTGGTGTCGCTTGGTCGGGTCGAGTATCGAACATCTGATATTCCGTAGGCGTGACCACGTCCAGTGGGCGAGGATAGACCCCGTGTCCCCTATTGGGAACCATAGTGTATTGGCGAGGTGTTCCCTGCGAAACATACACCTGAGAGCTTGCGCTGGAGTATATCGAGTCGCCGGACATCATGCGATGATGAGCATGCATCGGTCGATACATCATTTGCCCCTCTATGTAAGGAATCGCTTGCTGTTGCTGGGGGGATACCAACGTCTGTTGTGAAGCGGCATCGGAGCCAGAATGAGTTGCGGAGTCAGAGTTTTGAACTTTCTGGGGGAGCAAACGGCGTTTGCGATTGGAGAGCATGAGCCGGAGGGTGCGAGCATAACGCGTTGCAGGGATAGTGGAAAGCAGATCTGCAAGTTCCTCCACGGTGATGAATATGGATTCAATTCCTCCAAGTTTTTCGCATTCCTGGGGACTAGAAGAACAGAGAGTTTCAGTACAAGCAACACATGCTGGAGGAAGTCCACTAACAACAGGCGTGCAAGCCTCATTAAGAATGAGGCAGCGAACACGGCCGTAAGGTGGGTGTATGTCACAGCTATAAAAATTTAGCGATATCCAGGAGAATAGAATAGCCATGACTGACCGTACTTGAGTCCCTCCCGGTACGAAGGAGAGCGTAAGCAGATTTCCAGACCTATTTGCGATGTAAGCAAACTTCTGAGATACGAAGAGTGTTTTACGAACCTTGTCGTGCACTCTGGATCGCTCGTTCAACAACCACCCTTTGCGACTCTGGTATTTTGGACGCATCATCCAGTCCAGCAACTCCTCTTAGCGCGATCGCCTCGTGATAAAGCTCTGCAAAGAGGTACTGGATTTGTAGAGATTGCCGGTAGAACGTGGTATCCGGATATTGGCGGGAGAAGATGGTGTCCCAGGTAGCAAACCACTTGTGGAAGTTTTCTGTGGCTTCCGCGAGTTTCATTGCTCTCTCATCGGTAAATGGACGATCTAATGGCATAGAGTCTTGTGCTCTCTCTCGGAAGACCATGAGTTCCACCGTAGAAACCAGACGAGCGTCATCCTCAATGGTGAGCGGGTGGCTCAACAACGCCGATCCACCCAGCACGCTGTCATCCTCTTTGAGAATAGCCGGCCTTCCAGTTCCATATGACATTCTGGTCGTGTGTTAGAAATCATTCATTTAAAGGCAGTGGACCTTACTGATGCTCGAACAAGTAGAGACAGAACCACGTTCTCGCTGCTACCACAAGCTCTCGCTCTTCCGCCATCGTCGAGACCTTGTTATTCTTAATCCGCCGGAGGAGTCGCGGCCAGGCTTTGTTCATGTCTATCAAGTCTCTCAGTAATGATTTTCTGAAGGTGAGCCTATTTCCTTACTAAGTTGCAATGCCATTCGAACGGCATGCCCACAGGTGAGCCACCCGTTAGGTGACCAGCCCGAAAGAATGACTGTTGGGTGTCAAAGTCAAACGGGTGAACTTTTTTCGGGAAGTAAACCACGAACCAACAGCCCTAACAACATCCGCACTGATGAACGGAGCGAAAAGCTGCAAGTATGTTCAGAACTACTCTGCGTCATTGCATGGAAGAACCTACCGTCTGAGCAACGATAGGGTGAACTTCCTCTCGGCACCTCAGTGTTAATTCACTAGTTGGTCCTGAAACAGGTCAAGACCAAAAAAAGAGAACACTATGGGAAAATATCGTACCTCCTCCATCACGGACCTGCGAAGCTACCAGGCATATCGCATTGACAGCGAATGGGGATCGCTCATGCAAAGACTCGAAGGTGTCAAAGTTGCTGTCAAAGACGGGTAGGAACGTAGAGCAACCCTGATAGAAGCTAGGTGACGTTCTTCAGTCTCAGAATCCGAGTCGATGGATATTTTACTTACATATGGAATAAAGCTCGCGCCTCTTCAAGAGTAACAATGCCCTTTGTGACGACTATTGCAGGGGATCAGGATCTATTTTCGTTTTTTAGGGTGGTGTAGCACTAACTATCAGGAAAATCGTGTTTCGTCTTCTGGGTGCCCAACGGAGAGGTCTTGCGACGCTTCTTAGGACGGGTCCCGTCAGGCTCCAGAGAAGGGCTTCGTGGTCTCCGGACGTGATTCTCTTGATTGGTCGCCCGGAGTTCATGCTGTTCCCCGAGATCTCTGAGCACTTCGAGGGGGGCCACTAAACCGGCACCTGGCAGTTCCCCCGTGCCCTCGTCCTCGGAAGAATCAGCCGAGGTTACATTGGAAGAGTTGTTGTGTGCCCGCCCAGAGCCGGGACGCTGCATGGAGTACGGATTTGGGGAAGGTTGCGAGTTCCGTATGTTTGATTGGTATTCCGAAATGTGGGCTCGAAGGGGAGGTAGACTGGTGGGAAACTTGGGGGGCGGCATTACGTTTGTCGTAGCTGGTGAAATCGGGGGAAGACTCGGAAAACCCGGGTGGTAGGGCGGATGCGACGGTTGGGACGATGCCGATGGTTGGTGTGGTGGTACTGGTGGTTGCTGTGTATTTGAAGAAGCATACGGCCCGTGGGGATGGTTTGCGGCCGCAGGGCTAAACTGGTTTTCATACGAACTAGCAGAGGGAGGAGTCGCGGAGGAGACTGGTTGTGGATAGCCTATAGGTCTACCACGAGTATCGACCGGTGAATGAACAGCTTGCCTGATAACTTCTGGACTCGCGACGTGATGCATGGGAGAACCAAAGGGCCCTCCTTGCCGGAATGCGACCAGCACTTCCCGCAAGGTGGAATGCATGCCTTGAATCCCATGAACCATGTTCATCATAGTTTCTTCAACACCACGGACACGTTCCTCCACTCCACGGATTCGCCTAGAAACATTGGGGGTCTCGTTAAGCTAGCTCTAACGACCTGGCGTCAAACGCACTCTAGACCTGCATCAGTGCTAAGGGCACTCTCTCGTTGCGGTTTCTCGAAGATGCACTCGAGGTTGGCGTTCGCACAGCGTTTGCACGGTGCTATAGAACAAAATTGAGCTGAGCCGTTCACGATCGCGACGAAAGATGAAGCCGAGTTTGATCTACTTACGACCGGAATCTGGCATGCTACATTTCATTTTCAATTTCCTGCAAATTTTCTTCGCGTGCAAATGAGTCCCATGAACCATGCGTGAAGGAGATCCGGCGCGAGAAACGTCGAAGAGAGAACGGTATCGTGGATACATGGAAATGATAGTGAGAGTTGATGAAAAACACATACACATGCTCCTAAAGGATCGAAAAGCCGGGGTCAGACGCTTTGCATCGAGGCGAAAAGGCTCATACTTGGTGCTCTAGTCACATTCTTCGGTTTCTGGCCGTCAGGATCGTTTGAACCATAGTCTCCGGGCGGCACAGAGTCTTCCATGGGCGATCTATGTCGGACTTGTTGATCCATTGCAGCCCCGTTAGAGTGAAGAGGTCGTAGAGGCTAGGTCCAAGAGGCGTAGATGACCGATTTGCCGGTGACCCTGTTCATACGCCGCCGTATAAAAAGAGTTGTTTCCCCAGTAAAACGGGTTGGTATCCGATTCCCTGGTGCTCTTTTTCCGCACCAGGGCCGTAGACCAACGTTACGGGCTACAAACTGGTTTTTTAACGTGTCAGTTGGGGCACGATAGTAACTTCACGCGAATAGACGTTCTGCCCTTTAGAATCTCGGCATACTCCGAGTACTATGTCTTTCTCCAGGGAGCTTCAAGCAAACTTTGAGACTGTCCCTACCAGTCTAACATTTTCCTTCAAGGATACGTCCACGGGCATCCTTACCAGAACTCTGTGGTGGCCTGCAAAGGCTGGAGACCCGTCGGCAATCCTCGTGTTCGTTTGCGGGTGAGCTACACCAAAGCTTTGGCTCTGCGAGACACTGAAAAGCCTTCATAGAAACCCAGGAATACCCATTTGGTATATAGACTTTCTGAATTCCATCAGAGATAGAGTATCCAACTCTTCTTTGGCTATTCTGGCAATAGGCCACGTTGGACACGCCCATGACCTTCCGCAACCTCCTTCTGATGCCTCTTTATCGCTTCAAGTGCAGATTGACGTGGCAAATGCTACCAGACGTCGTCTACTTCAGCTCTTCCCAAATGTCCCCCATATTGTCATTGGTCATTCTATAGGTGCATACATAGCACTACAAGTAAGTAGATAATCGTGTCTTTACTAACGATCTAATTTGGTTATCCAGAGCCCGAGGGATCTCCTCAGTTGTACGACGCTCACGATCGCCTTGCAGCCGACTATTTCGCACATCGGGAGTACCTCGAATGGGAGGGTGCTCAAGGTATGTATACTAGAAATGCATCGAATCATCCTTTGATTTTTGATATGTTATAGCATATCTTTACACCCTGGCTCATCCCATTCCTCGCTTCTCTTGGGAGTATCTTGATGCATCTATTCCCTTTTATTCTCCCTCGTATGATGTCTGCATGGCCAAAGCCTGCTTTGAGGACCTTGGAGGAATTTATCTCGTGTAAAGAAGCGACTAGATCATCAATGACTATGGCACGGGACGAATTCCAGAAAGTGAGAGACCTCGATAGAAAACTACTGCAAGAAGTAGCCCCAAAGCTCCGAATATTATACTCTGAAACAGGGGACAAGTGGATAGACCAGAACAGTGACGAGGTCATCGAGGTCTTGGGAGATAACTATGCGCATCAAATTGCGTTTGCTCCAGTGCCTCATGCCTTTTGTATAGGTACGATGGGCTGCTTCACGAACCATTCACCACTCATTCTATTTTAGAGCACAGTCTCCTGACAGCAGAAGCCGTCCTTCCATGGATTGAGGAAGCCTTAACCGCGGTCAAGTAAACAGGTCGACTATGTAAATTCACTACAATACATGTTACAGGACTTTTAAATAGTAATCTACGCTCTGTACCGTTTGAAAGCCGATTCAACGTCCGCGACCGAATACTCTGCACTCGAATCTCGGTAACATGTCGCAATCAACTTGAGGAATCTCTCCGTGATAGAAATCATCTCGTCTTCGCATGCCTTCCAGACTACAAACAGCACCGTACCTGGGACTACGGACCCAGGCCCTCCGCCACCACTATTCTCATCTCCTTCCGCAAAGTGTTTTTCAACTCGCTTGAACATTGCGTCCACATGGCGCTTCACGTCCTTCGTAGATGTTTCCTTGATGACTTTCTTCAATTGCGCCTTGTTGTAACTCGAGTTTGAGCTGACGTCGGAAGGGGACATCGTCTTGAGGAGCTTCTCGGCACCGTCCACGAAGTCGACGAGTCTCTGGAATGGCCTTCTCAATACTAAGTGAACATATGCGGAAATATTCTCATCGTAAATGGTTTCGGCGCGTCGAATAAATCCGGCAATGGAGCCGAGACTCTGTTGGCTGAGCTCGTTGATGAATGAGTGCATGTTCTCTACGTCGGTAGTCAGTATGGCCGGTGTATACGGCCGGCAGGTATTACTAACCGACGAGGATGATATGGTAATTCAATTGGCCCTTGTCTTCTCCTTCTCCTTCGAGTTTGGCCATCTGCTGCAGAGACTCGAACATAGAGTTCACCAGCTTCTCATAAGCAGTGTCTACGACAGTACGGATCTCAAACGAGTCTGCACCTGTCAGTTGACCCTCCACTCGGTTGACAAATATCTAGTTTCTTTGGCTTAGCGGGGTTTGCTGCGAAGCTCGAGGTAACTCACAGGGAAATATTTAATATAATGAACCACACCCTTTCTCTTCTTGGATGATAGCTTGGTGGCTTCAATAGATTTGATTAGTTCGTCCTACGAGCATCTTTAGTGGAGCCAGCAAACGACAAGGTAACACTTACCAGATGACGGGCATGGTATGATAGCATCCTTTGGAACTGCCTCTGGAGCATTTTTGCTAAAAATGTATTACCCCTCTCCTCTGCATCCAATTTGTAGCGCTCTAGATGGGCCATAATCCCGACTAGTTGCCTGTATGTAGTCAGTAAATTGATCCCACATTTGTATCGCATGAGGACCAACAATTTGTCAAGCTCTAGGACATCATCTACCCATTTCTTCATGCCTTCAGGGAGGAAGCTAAAGATGAGATCCATAGCACCGCGCAGAAGTTTCTGCGTCTCCTTCGAGAGACCGATCCATCGTGATGCCTGTCGCCGGAAGTAGCTATCAAGCCCCATATAGTCCGCAAATGTCTCCCCAGTCTCGTTAATTTGTAAGAAAGTGGAGAGGAATTCTTCTTCGCGGTAGGTAATAGGACATATTTGGTCCAGGATCCGCCCAAATGCCTAGATCATCTTCGAACTTCGTCATTTCAGAGTTTTGAACAACTGACCTCGTAACCTCTTAGTTCTCCTTTTCTGTCCTTATCCTTATCCTTATCTTTACCACGGTCCAGGGGGGACCGTACAATAGTACCCGCTCGTCTCATCGTGGCACCTCTGGACAACGCAGAGTTTGAGCTTAGAGGAGCAAAATCTATGGCCGATGTCAA